>OW119933.1:58938443-59219647 GCA_933210815.1 Meta bourneti
CACGTCACACAAAATTTCAACTGAGAAATTGTTCACCTTGTACCAATTGTGGAATTGTAACTTTAGTTCAGAATGGGTGAAATGGTACAAAAGTAAGCATCCTTGGATAAGGCCACACAGTTGTTCTGTGGTGTTAGTCAAGAATTCATAACCTTCAAGTTTAGTACATTTGATTTGGTGGTTGTTAAATGCCGCATTTGTGAGTATCTATATTTTATAATGATAGATAACAGTATTTCAATAGACTTGTAATTATTCTTATGTCTAAAACACCATAATCCAACCCCTTCCAACTTTTTAAAACTTGGCTACTTTGTTTTTCAGTCAAATGTAAGGAAATAGGGAAAAAGAATTTTAGTCTATATTTGAAATATGATTTTTATTTACACACATTAAAATGGTACAGTACCGTCAAGAATTCAAATCAGGAGGAAAAAATCTTAATTATGAATGAACAAGCGTTTTTTTTACCTGAATTTGAACATTTTCGATTTTCTAAATTCATCGAAAAATTGAAAAATTGATTTTTTAAAGTTATAAAGGTACTGCGCCCTCCTTAACTTTAAATTTGATTTACAACGGTACCTTTTGCTACACTAAGGCGAATCAAACCAGGACCTACAATTTTAAACTTGAAAAATCGGGCATTTTTTCATTGTACTATGTTCACTAAAACGTCTTTACCTTTGACTCAATTGTACAATACAATTTAAATAAGGCTTAGTTTGCAGATAAACGTATAACCATTCTTATGATATACTAGCAGAATTAACCGACCTCATTCGGGTTGAATATAGATGGTACAGTTAGAAGGGGTGCGATATATATATTTCACATATATCGCACCCCTGCCAAAGCTACAAACTGACGAAAGTGGAAGACACTAACTACGATCATACTACAATAGACAATTTTGAGGGAGAATTAGGAATACCCTTTCTTAAGTTCTTTTCCTGTAAAATTGCTCAACTCAGTTCATAAAATTAACGAATCTGGCGAATACTCTCGCACTCATAGTTAACCTACAATATTTTTAGACTTGTGGCACTGTGATGACAAATTAATTTGATAAGATATTTATCACTAAGTTTGTTTTAAAATCGAGTTGAAAATTCCATTTTGTGGCACGTGCAATAATAAAAGAACTTGTTTTGAAATTGAATGTCTTTAGTACAGACAAATCGAAAGTAATCTATTACCATTCTAAAAAAATAGTTAATCGATTTGACAGCTTTTTTTTTCTAAATATCATAGTTTTCAACAAACTTTCCTTACTTTGCTTAAATTCGTAACATAACATGTTCTCAATAATGGTCAAAATTCTACTTAAAATTTACTTTATTCTAACTTGCATGCCACTTTCAAACGAATTCTTTGTGGTGGTGTAGCGTGTGATGAGAAAGAAATACAATTTATTAAAATAATAAACATTTGAAACAGAAAAAAACAAAATAAAAATTGGCCGGAAAAAGTTGTTCTAAAGATATTTATTTCTAATGAACAATCATGAAAAAAAACGAGCCACCCCTCTTCATTCCAACGATTTTAACAGTATAGCAAATTCAAAGATAGCAACGTCTTCTATAAATTCATATGCATCAAATTTGCTTAAGGGGCCTTCTTCATATTAAATTGAACACCAACTTCATAATTTCCAATAGCAACCCCCTATTTTGACACAAAATTTCGAATCTATATCATAATTTAACTTTAGATACCAAGTTTCAAGTCGTTCATGAATACAGAAAGTTTGGAGCTCCTAATGTTAAATCAGTTTCCCAGATTTTTTATGGATATTTTCCTAAATATTATTTCTATAGCGCTGATATTTTGTAGCATGTTGCTATTAAGACATCCAAACATAATATGCATGATGTTTTAGTTTTTAAATAATTTTTAGTTTGCAATAATAATTATTAAATTAATATTCGAAAAAATTATAAGTAGTAACCTTGATATATTTTGATAGAAATCGATTCAGAAAAACTTAATATTGCCATAAAAATTTTTGCTCTGGATAGTTTTTGCGTTACACTTAAATTTTCGTCACTATTGTGATTTGGGGGTATCCAAAAGTTGAACAAAATTATGACAAACCTCAGGAACGTAAATATTTGAAAAATGTTTGGAAATATTATTTATGTAATCTAACGGACATTGCCTTCTACCTGTCATGTGTGATGCAGCTGAACAATGATAAATCTAGTTGTAGAGATTGGAAAAACTACGTTTTTACGATAACAATCTTAGCGGCTATTGCTAACTTCCGATAACAGTTATTAACTGTTATTATGAAAAGCTTCATTGAATATCTCCGAATATATAGTAAATTCACGAAATTTCATTTTTCGACTAATTTGACGATGTAGAATCCGATTAAGGCATCAAAACAGGGTGTTTCCATAGGAAATTTTGTTGTTTGTGCAAAATTTGATACGAAGACGGCCCCTTATGCATCTCTTTTGCATTTGCATTTGTAGAGGACGTTATTCCCTATTAAATGATATCTTTGAATTTTTCTACTATGAATAGTGCTCGAAATAAAAGGGGATGGTTCGTTTTTTTCCGCGACTGTACATTTGAAGTTGATGCTACAGCAGCAGTGCTGGCTTTCCTTTTCTTGTTCCACAATTCAAAGATACCAATTCGTGATTTATTTCATTTCTTGATCTCGCACAGTTGCCACAACGTACAATTAAAAATTAGACAACATTTAAAAATAATAATAATTTCGAGAGAAAAAAGCAGAAAATATCACTACATGTGGCAAACGAACACAAGTTTCCGTTTCGTTACAAAATATCGTCTGTCCCCAAATATTCGGAAATTTCGCAAAGAAAATAAATAAGGCTCAAATAAAGAAAGTATTGGAATTTAAATTCCGTAAAAATAGGTTATGTAAAAATAATTGATTTTTCAACAGTACTGGTAAAACAATCCAAGTAATCGTAATGCTCAATATACCTTTCAGCTACTCCTGAACTACCAAATTATGGTTGATTTGAGCATAGTTACTAAGATGTTTTAGCATGAAACTTATCTAAATATGTAAACAAAGGAATTTTAAATATTGCATTCACTAAATTAAAATATGATTTACCAAATATAGAACATTGCATTAAAATATGTTGAATAAATTGAATGTGATACTTGTACAAACACACAAAACTTGTACAGACACAGAGCGGAAAGACGGACAGACTAATGTAACCAAGTTCAGTCACTAAATGAATGTACTCACAGTATAAGTATCAAAGTTTCATGAAAATATATTGAACCGTATGGACTTAGTACGGGCACACACACACACATGCATACATACATATATACATACAGACAGACACCAAACGCACAAGAGACGGATTTTGCATCAAGAGGATAAATCCAATCCATCAAGCGGTTATTTATCCAAAACGGATAAATAGCTTGAAATGGGTCGAAAATATTCAATGTACAGATAAACACTCCATTTTTTATTTATATAGATTACTAAATCCGGATTTTTAGGTTTTTAAACTTATGTTTTAGGTTTTTCTAGGTTTTATAAAATGGTTATATAGGTTTTTATGGGGGGCTCTAACAAAAATATCTGAAAATATGCGTAATATCGTAAGATTAACGTACATTTTCATAGATATGACAATTTTAAACCACGTACTCTGTTTTTTTTTAAATAAGATTGTAAAATTTGCAATTTGTCAGAGATCTAGTGGGACAACAACCAATTAGTACTATTTTAATTTGATAATTAATTAATTAACTAAGAATAACTAAACGTACTTAGATCAAGTGCAGAATTTATGAAAACAATTAGGGTTGTTCTTTTTTAAATGGAGCAAGACTGTCCAAATACTAGTATTGACGTTGTTAACCGAATCAAAATCTACTGAAGCAGAAGACAGATTCGAATTCTCTATTAGACTGTGTGTGTCAACAAATTCACCTCTATGTCCAACCCTGTTCTAGTGACTAGCCAAAAATGATTCCTTTTCAACGCATTACCCTTTAACATTTAGTTTAAACTACACAGATCTAATTTAGCCCACGTGTAGCAAAAAATGATCGTAGAGCAACAAACTAAACTAAACTTTATTTAAACGAAAATAATTTTTTACTTATGTGTGAGACATTGTACAATTAAATGCATTGATAAACTTTCATTGGTAAAGCCCCTGCTATCTTCAGATAGAATTCGTTTCAGTCCTGAAAAATCACTTTCAACGGAACATATCAAGGGGCAAATTTGAGAAATTTTGATGTCTGTTCACCGCAGATCGTTTTCCATTAACTCGGGACACATTCTCAATTATTTTGAAGTTAGGGATTCTTGCTAGGACATCCTTCACCTTCCTGGATACAGTTATGCCAACCGGTCCAAGGGCAATAGATTCTCTTTGCTGCAGCGTCAAATGCATTGCTTCAGACAAAGCCAATGATGCTTCTTCTAATCTTGTAATGGTAGAAGCTAAGTGTGCTTTTATGTAGCTAGAGTATTCATAGTTGAAGGGACATCTAAAGGGGAAAAGTAACATTCGGAAGAACCTCACCAAAAATAGCCACACGAATTGGCGTTTTTAAAAATATCTTTTTTATTGAAGATATAAAAGCATTTACCGTTGGATGTGGGCGTCATATCTCCTCAGCAAGGCAGTAGAGATCACGAGCTATGCAAATGACATGCAGCATTTTTAAATAAAATGCCTTAAGCCATTCTACAGCTTTTGGCATATAGGATGCACTATCGATCACAAGTAGCCTAAGCTTTTGTATCATATTTCTGTTCCACTGCACAATATGCAAAAATGTCCCTCTTCTAAAAACCCTAATTTTCAGAGGAATGCCAGAAAGACCAATACATTTTTACCTCGATCCTTTATGTCCGTTGCAGTGTTACATTTTTAGACATTTTCACTAATATTTTTTAAAATAAAAGACGGCATTGGTTTTAAAAACTGAGATTTTACAATGATATTGCATTGACTTGATTGCGCACAAAAATTTGATTACATTTACTGTGGACATTGTACACAAGAAAATCTAAGTTCGCGTTCTGCATTTTTAATTTCAGTTCTCTAACTCAGCTGTTTCAATGGCTATGTTGAAATTATGGGACTTGTTTTTAAATTAAAACGACTATTTACACACAGCTTAGTATTTTCCCCTTTAGCATTATTTTACTATATTTAGTCTTTTCACGGAAAGAGAACGCATATTCACACAATAAAACTGAACAACCATAGCAATATGCTTTTGCACACGAGAATTTATAATTGGCAATTAAATTTTAAATTTTTTTTGGCTCAATTGTATTAAGTTTTATTTATTTTTAAAATTTAATAGAATTTATGCTGAGGGTTTGTTTTAAAGCCATTGCAATGTGTGTGTCTTAGGATCTTAGTAATAAAAAGTTCTCAAAAACAAAAGCGAAACACGTTGCTTTTTGTGTTGTTTCGATGTATGCACTGATCGTGATTAAATGAGTCATTTCCTACTAGTTCCTTACTTTCGTTTCTCCATTCGGTGAGCATCAGATTTCCTAGTGTTTTACTTTCAGTCATTACTTTTTGCTAATAATTAAATTGTTAAATTTTATTTAAAAAATATCACATTAAATGAAGCATTTAGAAATATGAACTTATTTTGCGAAAATGAGGTACACACCTGCAATGACTGTTTATATATACTTCTGGAAGGTCAGATTGTTAAGCTAATATATCGCTTTTTATTTATGTTTAAGATAAAGAACCCTTTCATAACTTCCTTAAAGATTTGTAAGAAAAGAGAATTTGGTAGTTTTTATCGATATAGAAAAATAAAATTAGTAATAGAAAATAAAATTCTTATTGAGTTGATATTGTTGTTAATTGAAGTTTGATAGATTTGCTAAACACATTTCACGTCAATTTTTTAATGAAAGTTTGGATTAGTGTAAAATTAACATTAGCTCCCCTATATTAGTTTCAACGGTTAATTTAGCCTTTTCCTTCAGATATTTAACCACAAGGCATGAAATTCCACCTTTTTTCGTAACGAATCAGGATGCCTTGAGAAAGGAGTGTGAAACAGCATGGTGATATACGTCAAATGTGTTCTTTTGAGAAACTTGTTTCCAACTGTATGCAACTCTTCACGTCCTCAGCTTCCGGTTGGAACAGTAGTGGATTAGCAACCGGAGGGTTGCGAGTTCGACACTCGTTCCAACCAAAGACCGTCGTGTATGGGGGATGCATGTCAAATCTGTCGTGGCCTCAAATGTCCTTACGTTGGAATGGTGTGGAAGTTTGGAGAGTGGGGGTGCCAGCTCAGGTGTTGACCTCCTCATCTGACCATGGTTCAAAATGACGAGGCCTTGTCCTCGGATCTTTCCCTTCGGAATTGATCTCGGATCGTCGCCAATAGCTCATTGTGTTGCTCCAGTACTACGTTGATTCAACTACCTACCTATCAACTTCCAAGAGATGAGGATGATCTGTTAAGATTCTGAAGTAAGATTTCAAATTTCTCCATCAGCATAAATTTTAGTCGCACAAACCAAAGTTTTATTTTTTTACGTTTCTTATAACCCACCTCTGTTGTACAAAGCGGGAGGAAAACTGTATTAAACTGCTGTATTTTATGTAGTTTTGTATATAAGTACACACAAATTATACATCCTTACCACGTTGAAGAACTTTTCCAGACTCAGTCAAAGAAAAATTTTGGGTACACATCTGTTAATTGACAAAAACTATAGGATAGAAAGGCAGAAATTTTTTTTCACTATCGTATGTCCTTCTGAAACACGTCATTCAGAAAGAATGAGGGATCGTTACTTTAGAACCTATGAAATAGGAAAAGTAATTAAACGTGCGGTGCTTTAAATAGTACTCATAATCCAGAGACAGCTAGACGAAAGGACTTGAAATGGTATTCGAGGTAAAATTGTGACACAGATTCTAAATTTGGAGTCAAAATTTAGTGATATTACTGTAAATTATGAAGCTTGTGCGTAATTTTATATGAATATCATTATGAAATTTTTATGCACTTGACTTTAGAGGAGACGTTATTCTCTATTGAATGGTACCTTGGAACTGCTATATTATGAACGATGTGGGAGAAAAGAGGTTGTTTTATTTTTCCCGCCAGCTGCACACCAGTTTTTATTTTGTTTGCTTTTTACACTTATCGAAAACTGAATGTCCGATCTGAGTTAAGGCCCGAAAAGCTAAAAAGCTAATTTTGCAAAAAGCATTCGATTACGTTTACAGTACGTAATTTAAAATGAATTTTTCAATATTTGAATACTTAATGAGCTTACTCACAGCTGCGACCACTTTACTGACAGAACAAACGACGAAAGCGGAGGAATGCACCCGTTTTAAATAAACACCTTTTGCCTAACAAGATCTATGAGAATCATTCAATTCAATTCATTGCAGTCTGGAGAGAAAAAAATACAGCCATGTCAAAACTAATTTTCACACCGGAGCTTAAAGTCTAGTTGCATTTGCTCGCCTTACATCTCAAAGGAAGTCGGAAATGTTTTTTAATTTGCGTCTTCTGTCTACAGAATAAACACAAATTAAGAGTGACAGCCAAACGGCGGAGAAGGAAGTAATAGGTTTCAAAAGATGTGTAAAGAGATCAAAATAACAACTTTTCTTTCAACAGTTATGCGTGTGTGGGCCATTAGTTCTTTATGTCACGTCTATATATACCATCTTTTTCATTAAAATGTCATTAGAACTTATTTTGTTTTGCATACTGTTTCGTTCGCTTAGTATTGCCATGCTTAGCTTAGCACCACTGACATGAAAATCCACGTTCAACATTTCTATGAGTAATTAAGTTTAGATTGCAACAGAATTTCTGGATTTATTTGGACCCAAGCCAATCATTTCCATTCCATTGACGAGCGTGTCGAGTAACTTGTTTCATTTAATGGTTTTTAACTTCCAAACGAAAAAGTCTTTGAGGTTTCATTTCATTCAAATTGTAAGGGGAGACGACAGAAAAAAGTAGTTTCTCATTTTATTGTGATTCAGTCTTTTATCATTCCATTTGGAACTGGAGTGCTCAAGAGCGATTTTTAATCCAATCCCTAAGATTATTTTCTAGATTTATGTTGCTGGGTCATGCTAAATTTTTAAATTTTACGTGTATTATTTTGTGAGTTATTACCATTCAAAGTTCAAAGAAAAAATGTATCATAGTATATACAATGCTTTTTCAATCAATTAACCCTTCTAGTGGTTGTCTCAACGAGGTATCTAGTAATTAGAAAAACTGACCAGATCTTGTTGGACGAGAAATCTCGTCATTAGAAGAAAACATGATGATAAGGATCATTAGAAAACTGACCAGATCTTGATCTCGTTATCATAAAAACATCAGCAATATCTTGATGACGAGATATCCCGTCAAAAGAAAAATTGGTCGGATCCTGATGGACGAATCACTAGTCGAAAACACTTAGAGGTTAAGATGCTCGCAAGAAAAGAAATCAAGAGAGAGAAATGGTGCTAAAAATATAAGCCTTTGGTTCAGTTCAATGAAACTTGATTCTTCATCTTAGAAGTGGGGCCGTCGTGGCTCAGTGGTATACCCACTGGGATAGCAACCTTCGAGTTGTAAGCGGCGCAGGTTCGATTCCTGTAAGGTGCATTCCTCCCTGGGTGTATTTATATATCTTGTGTCAGTAAAACTTTCATTGTGTGTCTATTGATATTGTCTGACGCAGCATGCCAAATATGGCTCTTGCGCCATAAAATCTCAACCATCTTAGAAGTTTCACACAAAAGATTTTTTAGTTTGTCTAGGTTGAATTTCTGTTATCCAAATATACTGGGGGTGGTTCACAAATAAAATAATAATTTGGGAAATGGTACTTAACACATAACTACCGATTAAAATTTCTGGAGAAAGTATGTTTGTGGGCTAATTTGAGTATTCAGACATGAAAACATGCCTTTGTACGTTGATGTTTAGAATATACAAATTAAAAGACGCTAGTGAATAAGGAACTGAGATCCTATTAGGATTTGTGTATATTTTAGATCTAAACAATTTGATGAAAAGCCTATAGATATTGTTTAGTGTGTCTCAACTACACCATCTGAAAGCATGTCTGCGGTGACAAGTGGTTGGAAACTGGTCAGTCGCTGTCAGACATTTCCAAACTTCAATGTTCCACAAACCGTCCCTTCTAGGACATGGAGAAATTTCTTAGTACTCAAAATATAATTCATAGAGAAGATAAAAATCGTTCTACTTCCACATCCGAGGATCTATTTCTTTTGGCGAGATGGAATTATCACGGAACTGCATAACAACTCACATTTGATATTACAGAATTAACTTGAACAAGATTTAACAGGGTTAATGCTTGCCGGCAGTTGAGAGGGCCTCACTGCACAGGGGCGCACCTACGGAGGGTCTATCGGGCTTAAGTCCCTCCTAGATCGTATAAAAAGCAAAAAATATCTTTATTTAATTCAGTGATTGCTCCTTTAAAAATCGTGTATATAGTTGTTATATTTTCTCCTTCAGTCAACTAATGTTTCTTCATTGCTTTTAGCCCATTTGCAAAAGTGTTCCATTTCTCATTTACTGGGGCTGGATAAAATAATTGAAAATTTTAATATTTCAGTGAAACGTTGATACCTTTTTGCCTTTAATACAGCTTCTATTCGTCTTAGAATAGTCACTTTTAAAATGGTCTCTAAGTAACACACACTCTAAGACAAGTCTATATTTCAAATAAATTTTTAAAATTCAAAATCCCTCTCTAAATTTTAAAATCAGCTGACGATAAAAATGTACCCCTCCAGATAATATCTATCTAGATATCCTAGATGCCCCTGCCCACTCACCTCTTTCGAAGAAAAATGTAGACACAGGTTTAAAGATAATCAAAAATATCTTCAAACAAATGCGTATTTAGTATTAGAGATTCGATCGGATGCTGAAACAAACGAAGAACCTGTCTGAATAAGGAAGAAATGGAACAACAAAAAATAACTTCACGCTTTGGCTTCTCGTCCATTCACTTGATGTAGGGACTTATTCAAGGGGGTTCGAGCCCTCCCCAAATTATATTTTGTGCTATAAGACAACAAAAAACACTTTGATTAATTAGCTTACATCGAAATTTGATTAATCAAGCAAACAAACATACAATGAGAGGGAAGACCGAAAGCATTTGCTGAATTCGTGGATAGGTAGTTAATTAACGTCGCACTGGAGCAACACAAGGGGGAAATGGCGAAGGTCTTGCATCAATCCAGAAGGGAAAGATCAGACTGAATTCGTGGGTGTTATGATTTAGATTTTATTTGTTTTTTTTGTGACGTCCAGACGATCCTAGCCATTCTAATAATCTTCTAATGTATTTTAATTTAGTATTTACTGCGTTACTCGTTCGCATGTTTTTCAAATGTTGCTCGTTTTGTATATATATTCCCGTGTGAACCATCTAGAATATTCCAAGTAGAACATCCCATATCAAATGAAAATGTACTTGTTAAAAATAACTTCGACTACAACTGGATACGAGGATGGGATGAAGGCTTCTGGATTACTTTTCAAATTATTGCTATGAGTTAATTTCGAAATAAAATACGAATATCGAATGCCTGAAGCAAGATGGCTGCTATTGGATCAATTTCGGAATTCGAAGCAAATACTTTGCAGGATCTGTATGGTGATCACTTACAATTCTTTATTGAAGCAAATAGGATTAGAGAAAATCCTTTCTTCCTTTTCAAGCTGAACGCTGTTCAGATAATGTCGCCTCCGTCTCGTTGATGAGTCAAGGTTTAGTATAAATACTCATTGCCATTGCATTTCGACCTGGAGAGAACTTGTATCATGCAACTTGCCCTTCGAATTCCCATTGAAGGCCGGGGCAGCCCAGTTGGAAGAGCGACAGATTAGCAACCGGAGGGTTGCGAGTTCGAAATTAGGTCCAGCGAAAGACCGTCGCGTACATGGGGGCTGGTGCACTTTAAATCTGTCGTGGGCTCAAATAGCGTGGTATGGAAGTTTGGAGAATGGGGTGCCAGCTCAGGTATTGTCCTCGTCATCTGACCATGATTCAAAATTGCTTGGCGTTGTCCTCAGATCTTTCCCCTGGGGATTGATCCCAGACAGTCTTCAAAAGCCCGTTGTGTTGTGACACCTGACAGGAATCTAACTAGCATCACCTACAACTCGTAGGTTGCTGGCGCAGTGGACATATACACTGAAAGCACGACGGTCCCGTTTTCTTGTCTTGAGAGGAATGATGATGAAGGCTCGAGGAATGATGATAAAAACCAATACCAGAGGTTTGGTAATCGGCAAAAGGTAGATACAGGACAGCCTCCATCCCTTAGTAAGGCTGTCGGTGCCACATCTTGTACTTTCGGTGTACTTCATTCTTCTGTGTCAGTAAAATTTTCATTGTGCGTGTATATTTATTTCTTGACATTGCTTGTACGGGGCTCAGCTTGGCCAAATATACCCTTCGCCATAAAACCCAACCAACCCAGGGAAAGGCTTTTAGTGTTTATAAACCCTGAACATCCTCCCAATCAATGACGATGCTCGATCGCATCGAGTCGATCAGGTGGGTGCAAACCTTACTTACTCTTCCCTCCGACTCACCACAGGTTTAGAGTTCTCATTGGAGGGGACAAACCTTCAAAGTGAAGACAGCGTTCGATTGGCTAGTGTCCTCACTAGATCTCAATCTTATGGAACATGTCTAGGATGTCTTAGTTATCGCATGCCATCTCTCTCTGGAGTCTCCATGAGCACATATGGGTTCTCCCAAAGGAATAGTTGTTCATGTCACAGGACTTAATTAACAGATAAATGCCATGGGAAGACGTTGTGATGCCTGCATGTGATCAAAACACCGCATTAGGTCTCGCGGTAGCCAGGTTGGAAGGGTAGCGGAGGCAACCGGAGGGTTCAAACTCTGTCCAACCAAAGACCATCATGTACGTGGGGCTGGTACATATTAAATCTATCGTGGCCTCAAATGTCCTCACGTTGGAGAGGTGTGAAGTTTGGAGAGTAGACGCCAGCTCAGTGTCGACCTCGTCATCTGACATTTGTTCGAAATTACGAGGTGTTGTCCTCGAATCTTTCCTTTTGGAATTGATCCCGGACTGTCACCAATAGCCCGTTGTGTTGCTTCAGTGTGACATTAATTAAAATATCTACCTACCAGACCTTCAACGACGTTAACTACCTACCACCCGTATCAAATGTCTTTGTCTAGAAAAATGGATATACTATGATTTCTCCTCTTTGTAATTATGTATAAATTTTCTTTACAAGCCTTTGGGGGGTATTTCAATTAACGTCACACTGGAGCAACACAACGGGCTATTGGTGACGGTCCGGGATCAATCCCAAAGGGAAAGATCCGAGGACAACACCACGTAATTTTGAACCACGGTCAGATGACGAGGCAACACCTGAGCTGGCACCCCACTCTCCAAACTTCCACACCACGCCAACGTGAGGACATTTGAGGCCACGACAGATTTAACGTGCACCAGCCCCCTTTTACACGAGGGTGTTTGGCTGGATTCGAACTCGCAACCCTTCGGTTGCAAGTCCGTTGCTCTTCCAACCGGGCCACCGCGGCCCTACAAGCCTTTGGAGTCGTCATGGTCAGTGGGTATGCCTACTGCGCTAGCAAACTGTGAGTTGTAGGGGAGCAGGTTCGATTTCTGTCAGGTGCATTCCTCCCTTGGTGTATTTCTCTCTACCGTGTCAGTAAAACTTTCGCCGTGTGTGTATGTCTATTACTTGATATGGTATATCTTCTGTCTGTCGCAGCATGGCCAAATAGGGACCTTACGCCCCAAACTCCCCAGAACAACGAACTTTACAAACCTTTTATGTAAAAACTTTGCGCCATTTAAAAGGCGCAATATACTTCTATTAAAAATTACGGCTAAAGAACTTTCTTTTTCAAACGTCACAAGTACTATTGAAGTTATCCTTTCTTTTTGATACCCTTATACATAACACTAATAATTGAATGAAGACGCATACCATTCCAAAAGAAGTATCGCTCCCTGTCAACTATTTTGTTCTCGAACAATTCGCAGTATACAGTGCGTTTATAGCATTATTCTAAAGTTTTGGAGAAAAAACGTTTGACAAAACACTATTTATAGATTATACTTTGGAAGCGTGACTCGAGAGTCTCCATACGGAACACTTCACTTGAAGAGACACTTGCGATAATGATTTGTAGAGAATGAAGCTGCTCGTCTATTAGTGTGAAGTTCTTTCAAGAATTGTCCATTAAATTGCTGTCACTACAAAAATCTCCTTTGGAGACTTGAAGCACAACAGGGGACACAAAAGTATAGCTTTCATATTACGAAGGTTCAAGATATTAAACAATTCGACAGATAAAAAATTCCAAAGTAGATAATTCTTTGCATTTTGGAAAGGGTTTACATTGGAACATACACTATATGGACAAAAGTATTTGGACACGGCATGTTTTCAGAAAAAGTGCTTTATTATTGTATTTAGTAACGGGTAGGCCCTCCTTTTGCTTGTATTACATCTGCAACACGTCGAGGCATACTTTCCACAAGTTCTCTATAAGTCTGGGTAGGAATAGCTCGCCATGCCTCTTGCAAGGCTGTGAGAAGAGATTGTTGTGAAGACGGGCTTGCGTGGCGATGTCGTACCCGTCGCTCCAGTTCGTCCCACAAGTGCTCGATTGGATTGAGATCGGGACTCTGAGCAGGCCAGTCAAGCAAATTCACCTCATTTTTAGGAAACCAGTCCAGCACACGTTTTGCCGTCCAGCACAAGGCCGAATTATCCAGAACGTCGAGGTACACGTCAGCGTTTATGGTACCAGGTACATAAAGCAATGGGCCGAGTCCTAACCAGGAAAAACAACCTGATTTTCTGCAGTGTCCAAATACTTTTGTCCATATAGTGTATATTATGATACATATAGCTATATATGTTGCAGTGAAATTTGATTATCATGAGTGTCAATAATCGTTGGGAACTCTCGACTCTCCCTCATTGAGGACTGAAAATTGATAATCCCTAATCAATTCTCCCTAGTGACTATCCTGTCTAATTAGCCTTCGTGTAGCGAATGGCTTCCGCGACGAACAAAACCAGCCAAGTGACTGTCGACAATTCATAGACTAGTAAACAAATTCATAGGTACCATTCAATTAATAATACCACCTTCTTTAACCCTCCTGGTAGTTGTCTGGACGAGGTATCTCGTCATTAGCAAAACGGACGAGATCTTGATGAAGGAAATATCTCGACCATCAAGATTTCGTCATTAGAAGAAACCTGACCAAATATTGATCTCGTCATAAAAAAATTGACAGTATCTTGATGACGAGGTATTTTGTTATCAGCAAAATTGGTCAGATGTTGATGGACGAGATATCTCGTCGAAACCACTTGTGGAAGGTTAAATCATACATAAAATTTGTTAGAATCGTCTTAATTTCGTCGTCCAACTTAATAATTTCCAATGATAACACCCATTTGTAACACCAAATTTTGAATCTTATCGAATCTACCAAATTTGGAAAATTTTATCTCGGATACAAGTTTTAAGTAATTTTTTCCAGCCTTCTTTGGATTATGATTATGAAATAATTGAAGATTCTAATGTTAATTTAGCTTCTCAAAATTTGATATTAATATTTTCCGTAATAATATCATCTTATCTCAAAATCAATTATGAAATTAATATTCGAAAACATTATAAATAGTAACCTTACATTTTGATGGAAATCGATTCAATTGGAAGCATTAGACCCTAATGCAAAATTACAACTCATTGTTGGGGATATTGATTCACTATAATAAATTTAATATTCGCTATATTTTTAGCTATTATAAAAATGACTAACTTCTATTATGAAAAAGTTGAAATATTATATGATCATATAAAATACTACATTCATATAAGGCGATGTTCACCCTATAATGTATTTTTACGTAGTTTCTTTTAATGGGTTAAGCTATCACTATTAAAAATTTTGTTCAGACATAATAGTAATACAATTTTCCTTAGTTTTAGTTGTTAGTATCAATTAGTTTTCTTATTATGTTCTTTCAATTTTAAAAGCAATTATAAATAAATTGCACACCATTTTATGGTTATAAATATGAAAATTATGTTACTTGAATATGGCTTTCAATCTGGCATTTGATTTATGTAATATTATTATTTTCGGTTTCACATATTATTAAATACCTTTATTTCAATAGATTGCGAGATGAAAATTTGAAAAATGCCAAATACGCTTAATTACGAGTTAATTTTCTTTCAAATATGTTTGTTCCCTGTTCAGCATTATTGGAACACTTAAAAGATAAATAAAAAATGTGTAGCTTTCAATTTTTATTTTGAAATATACCAGTATTTGAACTAAAATTTGTGTGTAATTATCTTCACTCCAACATACACATCCCTAAACAATCCACACCTTCCGACTCACTATATGTTGTAGAGCCAGCAAGGAGATGTGAGGAAAACAGTCCTACAGGACAGGTAAATTAGATAAAATACAACTGTAACACCAGGAAGGACACACCAGATTGATTTGAATTTTAAAGATAGTAGAAAAGGATAGAAATGATCATATGCAAATTATGTGTAGCCCTCTTAACACAGGGAAAATGCAGAGTTGGTGCAATTGCGTTTTCTCATAGTTTTTACTCACTAAACGATCAAGAATGCCCTATCGTTTTCTCATAGTTTTTGCTCACTAAACGATCAAGAATGCCCTATCGAAGAACCGGGAATTCATGCGAATAAGTTTCAGGTTTTAATAATGGTTTGTTTCTTTGTTTTGGGGGTTTTGTGGTTCAAGGGCCATATTTCGCCATGCTTGGTCAGACACAAGACATACAATATCAAGTAATCGACACACACAATGAGAGTTTTGCTAACACAGAAAAGAGAAATACACCCAGGGAGGAATGCACCTGTGTCGCCTACAACTCGCAGGTTGCTAGCGCGTACCTACTGAGCCACGACGGTCCTATTTTAACCGAGGGCGTATTGTAGGAAGGCAGAAAGTTCTTTGTTTACATCGGTGATCATGCTGGGTGAAATGTGGGCACTGTCATGAGAATGTTGTCAGTGAGAACGAACTTCCGACTGAGATACGAACTCAGAGGCACATCTCCTTTATGTGTGTACGTGATTCACGATCCCGCGATGCTCTAGTGGTATTTTCTTTTCCCACGGGGTTTATTGGCCAGTAAACAACGGGGTAGCGTTCCTGGGATACCTAAGCGATCTTTTTTGTTTTCATCCCTCTATTCCCTGATCCCTCTTGTTTCATTGCACTGCATTCCTATTTGACGTTGTCTTGTGTTTGGCGCAGCCTGTCCAAATATGGTCCTTGGGCCATAAAACCAAAAACAAGCAACAACAGTCGCATATCAAACACTTTCGTTCAAAAGTTAGGATGTGTTACACATCAGCCCGCATATAAGGTTAGACACCATCTGATGTATTAGGGCAGCTTTTCTGGAAAGTGGCGAAGCAAGACTACATTGACGTGCCAGAAGTCATGGAATAGCAGTGTGCAAATTTACAAGTGGCGCTTGTATTGCGTTAAAGGATATAAAAAGTAAGATGCTTGTATATCAGTTCTGTCTGTTGGACTCTTGAATGTCTTGTAAAACGTTTAATAACGTGATAGTGGCTACCCGACGAGAATTAACCGAGTTTAAATGTGGAATGATAGTTGGAGCTCGACGCAAAGGCATAGCATTTTGGAAGTTGCTGTGACTTTTAAGATTCCCCGCTAGCCAATGTTCAGGGTGTATCGAGAGTACCTCATGGAATGCATTACTTTCCACAAGAGAGAGCGCATGGCCGGCCACGACTGCTGAATGATTGAGAGCAGTGACGTGCCATTCGTGCACAAGGTCCAGCACACAACCACGCTATTATGGGCGGCTATCGAGACAGCATGACTGAACATCTCTCCTGGCGACTTCCGCTGACTAGTTGAGTTCATGCCGCTTCGAGTTGCTGCTCTTCGCAGAGCTAAAGGAGGCCCTACACGAAATTAGAGAGGTAACCCATGACTTTTGGCACTTCAATGGATTTTGAGACCGGGGCAAATGATGCTACTCTTCGTCCGAACTAACACATCGGAAACAAAATTTACTCATTAGAAATATAAAATGTAATGCATCAAAATGATACAATTATTTTTATCCTTATTTGTACCATGAATGAAATGAGCATGGCATCTGTACCACTTTGGAAGAGATGAAATAATCAAAGCAATTTTCTCCTACTAACCCTCCTGGTGGTTTATCTTCGCGTCGAAAACTGCCCTGTAGTGGCCAGCCTCTGGTGCAAAAACCTGTTCCAAGCTGTCACCAGTTCTGGGCAAGCGACAACTTGTTTTTCTACTTGGATCTTTATTCCCCTTGGAGTAATAGGACAGTTTTGTCTTGACGAGATATCTCGTCCTTAGCAAAATTGCCCAGATCTTGGACAAGATTATATTAAAACTAATTATACTTTAATTAATTTTAATATAATTTCTATTTAAGGAGGCATTAAGTTTGCTGAAACGAATTTACTTTCACGCAACTTTAAAATAATTTCTGGACGGAGTTTAAGGCCTGTTCCCCCAAACTGGGCTCGTTTGATTGCTACTTTGTCACCAAATTTTTATGAATGTGTTGACTTTCTTCGTTGATTGTACTGTAGTGCATTTTCCTCTTGAATTTTGAAGACGTTATTTTTGGCTCCATCGCGAAGAATGTGCTTATCGTTCATCGTGGTCTGAAGATATAATCTAATATTTGTTTGATCCGGATGTCATCGTTGTTTTTTATTTTTACGCCACATAAGAGTTCAAAAGGTGTAAATTTAGTGCTTCGGGATATGGTACTGCTGCGACATGTTTGAACCATTTCGTGGATTCGTTTATGGACATTTTTGCCAAAACTGAGAACTGCGAAAAAAGAGTTTCGTGATAACGTTCGACTTGGTCAGTGCCTCTAAGTACTCCGGTTCGTATTTGCAAATGTTCGATACCTTCTTTACAATAGTTTTCGAATTCTTTGGAGGTAAAAGCACTTCCCTTGTCAGAAATGATTCGACTAGGGTTTCCGAAAGTGGTTTGCTGAAGGTTAAGCTTTTCGAGGGCATCATTTGCTGAAGTTGATTTAACGGGGTATATTCAAAGAAATTTGGTGAAAGCGTCAAAAACTGTAAATAAATGCTTATAATATTTACTGGTCGAAGGAAGGGGTCCTAAGAAATTGATGTACATCGATGTAAGGTAGAAAACCTTCTACCTTACCTGTTTTTCGAGGTAAAAAGATATATGGTATACAAATAGTGAGAATTTCCTGTACAATTTTCTTTAGATTGGGAATATAAAAACCTTGGAAACAATTGCTTCAGTATATGGATGTATGTCAGTATGGTTTTCTTGTCAAAATAGCACATTAGTGGCCATCACGATCTTGTGTGCAATCATATGCATGGGAAGGGGTCTGGCTTTTTCGCAGTTCTGTGTTCAGCTCCCTCCTACCCATGGGTTACAATTTTGAGGATCTACCAGGGATGAGGCATTTCTGCTCTGACCATTCTATTTCCAAGCATTTAATGACAAAAAGACGAAAGTTGATTGAAGAATCTTTCTAGCATCAGCAGCGTTTCTCATACTCATACCTCATACCGAGTAACCACAATATTCTTTTCAAACTCAACCATAACCATCGTACTTGATTCCACTCTTGCCAGCTTCAACCCACTGCTACCTACATTTCTCTGGAGGGCAGTGTTGAATCCCAATTTTGTTATTTCAATGCTCTCGTCAGTCACCATTGGGAAGATATTCTTTGGGTACTCCTAAACTGAGTTTACAAGGATTGCAGAGTCGACGCTAGTCCTCAATCTTCTGAGTGTCACGAAATTTCTGAGTTATATAGTTCTGATTTTACCCCACAACACACATGATGACTAAATAATCAGTTATTGGTTGAAAGAATCTTAGGAAAGATTCTATTGGTCAAGAAGGTTAAAACTTAAAAGTCATAGAGGGAAGACTGCAGGTTGCAATGTGGAATTATACGTGTGAACCCCTCAGAGGAAAAACAGGTAGAAATTCACTTAGATGCATCAACAACCACTAATGCTCTGATCCATCTTTGGATGTCGCCTGAGTCTTGAAATTGAATCAATCATAGGTAACCCCTATAAGAGTACATATCTTACTATTGTTATAAAAATCTTGTATGGTTTCTTAATTCGAACGCGTACAATCACAAGACACCTATTATGTGTTGTAAACCATCTTGCATGTAAATGAGTTTTCGGATTCTGTATCATTAGATAGGATCATTAGATATTCTGACCATATATTTGCGATATCATTAGCATCACTGTATGGCGCACAGTGCTGTCGAGACGGAAACTCCACCCAATTCTGAAAGTAATTATTTTTGTACAAATTGATTTTTTGTTAGCCAATAAACCCAAGTATCCTACAATGAAGATAAACATAATTTAGTCCCTATAATAAATGAGAAAACTTATATCTTAAACAGAGATTTTACATTCTTATTCAAATCTTACTTTTATAACCAGAATTTTAATTTTTTCCTGAGTTTTTGTGGAATTACGAGGTGTTGTCCTCGCGATCGATCGCGGACAGCCGCCAATAGCCATTTGTAATGCTCCAGTGCCACATAAATTCAACTACCTACCCGAATTTTTGTGGATATTAAAAAGAAATGTTTCATGTAATTCAAATGTGTATAATTTCAACTATCTGACGCAAATACTTTTTCAAAAATACATACTAAAATAGTACTATAAAACGAAAAAATTGATGCCTAAAATTTCAAGTTTTGATTAAATACTGTAAGAATGAAAAATACTACATGTTTCTTCATACTCTCTCGATGACGATTTAGAAAACAAGTACTATTATTCAAATGTACTGAAAATGAACTGTAATTTCTTGCATTCTTCGTTTTATTCTATTTTTTCTGAAGGATCTGCATTACCTTGAATTAGTATTGTTCGCTCTTACAATTGATTGTACGTTACCTATTTCCATTATAAATATTTGACTTCCATTTTTAAAAATCAGATAATGAGGGAGTATAAACTTATTCCATAGATAAGGTATATTCAATTTATACTACATTTAATTAACTAAAATAAAGTCTGATGATTTTGTATACCTTTTCGTTCAGTCTCCATATTATAGTAATGTTAACTTAATATTAATGAATTATAAAATAACATGGCAGGTTAAGAATTCTACTCATAGACAGACGATATTAATGTATTTGAAAGATATCATCTGCCACTGAATAAAATTGTAATGATTGTTATATATTCGCGGAATTAAGTTAAGTGATCAGCGATAAAAACCAAGTAAACTAAGCAGCTCGTCATCTGACCGTGGTTCAAAATTACGTGGTTTTCTCCTCGGGTCTTTTCCCTTCGGGTTTGATCCGGACCGTCGTCAATAGCCCGTTGTGTTGCTCCAGTGTGACGTTAATTAAAATACCTACCAACCATATTTTAACACATAAGCTGCTTTATCAATCAGAAGTAGGCCTAATTGTATATATCATTTCTGTTTCACTGTTCTGACAATATACAAAAAAATCCTTCTTTCCAAGACCCTAATTGTCAGAGGAATGCAAGAAACACCAATACCCTTTTGACCTTGATCCTTTGTGCTCAGTTGCAGTACTGCATTTTTATAGACGTTTTCACTGATTTTTAAAAATAAACGACGCCATTAGATTTAATAACTAAGATTTTACAATGATATTGTATTGACTTGAATCGTTCACATAAATTTGATGCATTAACAATGGACATCGCACATAATAAATTTTAAGTTGACTTTTGAGTTTCAGTTCTCTAACTCAGCTGTTTCAATGGCTAGGTTGTAATTATGGGACTTAGTTTTTTAAATTAATGACGATTATTTACACGCAGCTTATTATTTCCCCCTATTACATTATTTTACTATATTTAGTTTTTTCGGGGAAAGAGAACACCCAGTCCACAACAAAATTGAACAACCAAAGCAATATGCTTTTGCACATAAAAATTTATAATTGGCCAATTAGATTTTTAATTTTCTTTATACTAATTTTATTAAGCTTTATTTATTTTTAAATTGCAATATAGATTTTATGTAGGGGAGTTTGTATTGAGGCCACATTCCAAAGGCTTAGTTAGTAAATAAAACTTCTCAAAACAAGAGCAAAACCCATGGCTTCTTTGTGTTGTGTTATATGCCTGCACTATTCGTGATTAACTGGGCCATTTCCTACGAAGTGTTCTTTAGTTTCTGCTTCTCCATTCAGTGAACACAGCGTCAGATTCTTAAAGTGTCTTTACTTCACCATATTACTTTTGGCTAATTGTCAAATTTTATATTTCAAATAACACATTAAGTGACAAAGTAACAAATATTGATCTATTTTGCAGAAAGGAGGTACACACCTGTAATGACTGTTTATATAAACTTCTGGAACGTCACATTTTTGAGCTAATGTATTGGGTTTTATTATTTATTTTAAAATAAAGAATTATTTCATAGCTTCCTTTTAGATTTGTAAGAAAAAATAATTTAGCAATCTTTCCGTTTCTGACGAATATGGATGATATTGATGATGTCTTGCTCTTAGATATATTAATTATTGCCCTGAAATGTACATATTTTAATGAGTAAAACTGTTTCAAATAGTTTAATTGAAATAGAGCTATTTAGCTAAGGTTTTTCCTTTCTACAGAAGAAATATTAAACTTCGCGATGTCTAGCATCTATTTCGAGTAGTTGCTAAGATCAGGTTACGTATCCCAATCTATCCATTAGCTCTTTAATAATTCAGAGCTTAGTATAACGAAGAGTATTACACATTTTTAAATATAAGAGGTAAGTGACCCGCTTCTCATATGCGTGGCAAAAAATAACGTGTTGAAGTACGAATTGGAAGGACGGTGCTTTTGAGACAGCGGGGAAGCGAGGAGAATTGGCGCAAGACGAAGAATTGAAGAGAAATGGCTTTCTGTGATTCAAGTTCTTTGCCAGTAATATTTATAGTAAGTCTGACAGCCAAACCTCCTTTCGAATTACGTCATTTCTAGGAGACCCTTTATCCACCGGCAGGTACGTTCCACTAAGTTGAAAGACCTGTAGAATGTATTTTCAGGTGTTGCTTTGCTAAATGCAATCCGAAGTTTCAAGTGTGTCTTACAGTTTGAAATGAGGGATCCGTTAATTGTTTGAGGTAATTGTCAAAGGCTTAAATAAGATATGCATTTTGAAATAACCGATTCTGAATGGTACTAAAGCGATCAATGGCAGTAGTTGAAACTTAGAAGAAAATTAATTTTGGTTCAATTTTTTGATTAACTTTTATCGAACAACTTTGCATTTCAGCAGAGAAATAATAGTGAATACAAAATGTTTCTAATTGTATTACCATATTTGAGAAGCATTTACAACAATTTGTAATTATTTTACCATTTTTGTTAATTGTTATATAAATACATACTCTAAACGTAAGTTAAACCAATAAATCACAGGACGCTTTACTTGTTTCTAATGTTTGTTTTATCTAACAATAAAATTTTATTTGCTACTAGTATCAAGCGTTACGTTTCAATAGAATGAAAGCCTTAACCTTTTAAAGTAAGAAAAAGCAAGTTTATTCCCAAAACGGTGATACAAAATCCTAATAAATGATTATTTTAGTATTTGCACCAGATTGTTCTTTTTTATGGGACTTTCAACTTTAAAACTTGCCATGGAAAATGGAAATTAATATTTTGTGCAACTGCTGAAATAAAAGATATTTCATTTTTAAACCCTTTATGGTGTTCTGAAATTTATCTTAACTAGCTAAATCGCTGGAAAGTTGTCTAGAATCAAAGGAAATGCCGTGATTTTCTAGGAAATAATGTTTTCGAATTCAGGAAAATTTATTCCGCAATAAAGGTTTTGACATTTTCAACGGTAATAAAATCCATAAAATCCATATATTAGGTCATTAAGTATGAAATGTCCGATTACCTCAAGTACCACGTTTGATACCCGATATCTCTGATATTTAACTTTGAAATATTTTTTTTATTGTGGAGGTACGTCATCAAGACGCACACTTTGGTTTGTGATTATCTGTCGAATTGCCTTTTGCAGATTAAATCTTGTAAACCATGGATAAGTCAAAAAACGCGTTATTTTCGAAGATGAGTTCCTTCGTGGAACTAATGCAGCGCAGACAACTCGAAGTGTCAACGAAGTGTTTGGCAAGGATGTGGCTAATGAACGCACAGTACGTCGATGGTTTGAGAAGATCCGATCTGGCGATTTTGATCTTCAAAATGAACCACGAGGGCGACCTGAGAGCACGGTGGATAATGATGAGCTGAAAGCTGCAGTGGAAGCAGATACATCTCAAACTACGCGTGAATTAGCAACAAGGTTTGACGTTACTATTCCAACAATATTAAACCATTTGAAACAAATCAGTAAGGTTAAGAAGTTGGATAGATGGGTCCCGCATGAATTAAGCGAGCGTCAGAAGAGAAATCGTTTCGAATCTTGCCTTTCCTTGCTGTCGCGACATAAAGGCGAACCATTTTTACACCGTATTGCTACGTATGATGAAAAATGGATTATTTTCGACAATCGCAAGAGTTCGACACAATGATTGGATAAAGATGAAGTGCTAAAACACACTCCGAAACCGAATATTCACCCATAAAAGATAATGGTGTCTGGTGGTCCAGCACTGGTGTTTTCCACTACAGCTTCATGAGACCTGGTCAATCGATTACGGCGGATGTCTACTGTAACCAATTAGACAAAATGATGAGGAAGCTTGGGATTAAGTAGACGAGATCGATGAATAGAGACAGGTCAATCCTCTTGCAGGACAATGCTCGACCACTTGTCGCACGAATAACGTTACTCAAACTACTGGAGCTGGACTTGGAAACTCTGTCACCCACCGTATTCCCCAGACCTTGCACCAACTGACTACCATTTCTTCCAGTCATTGGACCACTTCTTGCAAGGAAAACTATTTAATTCCCAACAAGCTGTAGAAAACGCCTTTCGCGATTTTATCACCACTTGCTCTCCAGGCTTCTTTGCTGCCGGCATTAATAAGCTACCGTTAAGATGGCAAAACTGTATTGATAGTTTATGCGCATACTTTGATTAATTATATTGTTTCTTGCTTGAGATATAATAAACCAAACTTTCAGCTCGAAATCGGACATTTCATACTTGATGACCTAATACCATACTATAAGTCGAGTAATATGAATTTATTGTGTGTATGTTCCAAGTGAAGTTTTTCCTGTCTCAAAACACTCGTTAATTTTAGAAATTATCTGAATCCTCGCCCATGATACATACATCGTGATACGTGAGTACGGTGTATTAACGCCGATTTCACGATGCTTTCTATAAATCAGCGAAGCAATATGCATAAAATGAACATTAGAAAAAAGTAACAAGAATAGAAGATGAATCACAAATTTTCTTTAAGAGAATTCTAAAAATGTTTTCCCCGGTGCAGTCGAACAAAATATGCTCCAAAGTCTCTTCCTCATCAAGGCAAATAAGACACTTGTAGGATTCAGCCAGGTGAAAACGATTCAAGTAGGCCTGAGTTACAATGTGGCCTATTCTGGTTTTAGCAGAAAAAGTAGCAACTGCTCTAGGGATATTTTTGAAGTAAAATGGAGGTCATTAGGCTCAATCTGAAATTGAAAAAGATGGCGATCCATTCCAGTGTTCCTCCATAAAGTACAAGAAAGTGATCGAGCCTCTTACACCTAAAGAGGATAGTTGCTGACAAGGGAACTGGGCCTATTGTGTTTGACAATTCAGCGCTTATGAGCTATTTCATTGCCATATATTTCGCAATGCGCAGGAACCCAATGTAAAATGATGTCTGTCTTTTAATTTGACAAGAAGCTGTCTGATTTCCTCAATTATAAAAAAGTAGTTGCCCAGTATATGCTGGCAAAGACAGTGAAGGGCAGCCCCGGAGTCTGTCTGACTACAAATAGTACAGTCATTCGAGGGAGAACGCATTAAAGAAACATTAATTACCAACAGCTCTGCTTCAAGACTTGAACATGGAGCTGCCAGAACAAGAAGCACTTGGTTTAATTCTTCTATAAAGTAGCTTGCACCAGCAATGGATTTGTCTGGGTCTGCCTCAGTACCTACTTTAGTATAAATCTTAAAATGGTCGTTATAATCGATATGTAAAAGACTAAGTGTTAATTGTCTCAGCAGGAAAGGGTCTTCTCTCTTGGTGGCTCAGTCAGGAATGTTAAATCTGATTTGGCAACATAATGAGATCCAAGGTTGTTCAGTAAAACACAACAGGGGAATTCATAGGAGCATCAAGAGCAAACTGTGTGGCAAGGGTCTTTATTTTTATGATGGCAAAAGGACTGTCGCGGATGATTGCTATTAGGTGAAATTATATTACTGGGTATTTTCAGGGGGTGAAAGGCTTCTAAAATACTTATTTCAAAATCTTTGATTGATAAATAAATCCAATTCTATTTCCATTGAATGAAAGGGAGCAATTTTTGGGCGGCTAAGCAAAGTCTCAGGGGTGAATTTTAAATTATATTCAACTTCTATATATGGGTATCAGTTGCTCTCCCAAATCGCACTGGCATAAGTCAATTTGGATCTGAAATAAACAATATAAAACAGTCTTAGAGTGATGGTGTCAGCACCTCAACGTCTGCTAGAAATTAGTTTCAAACGATTGAGTCTCCCAGAACAAACAGTTATTAAGTACTGACTATGGACATTCCATAACAGTTTGGGATCGAGAGTCACCCGCAGCAACTTCGGTTGAGGATTGAAGTTCAATAGACTAATAAAAAGCTCGGAAACAAAGTAGTAGTCAAAAGCAAAGTCAGAGAGTATCACTCAGTAAAAGTTGTCAATTCAGTCTTCAATAGAGAAATCGCAAGACCCCACTCAGAGGCGCAGTTCGAGATACAGTTCACTGCAGATTGTACTCTACAGGTGGCCACGGAGGAGTCAGAAGACCAAATAGTGATGTCGTCTGCAAAGATTGAACTCTGATCGCCAATTGGAAGTCCACCAATTATATCGTGTAGAGCAATACTAAAACGATAGGAACTGAGGACAGTCCCTCTCTGGAGACTACCCAGGAGTTGATAGACGTTGCGTGTTAAATGGGCTCACGCATTGTCGTATTTATAAATGGCAGCAGAGAGGTCCTGAAGATAAGAATCACAACACGCTCCAACTCCGCAGTTATGCAACATGCTCTGGTTACAATTCGTAATACGTGTGAAGCCGTTAGTGGCTGATTAGTTGGTTGGGTTTTATGGCGCAAGGGCCAGATCTGGCCACATTGAGCCAAACACCGTTTATGTTGTGTAATCTATAATTGAGGCGTTGACATGGAAAAGCATGCAAGCCACAAAAACCAAATTTTAAGAGACAAGCGAAAAACGTTTGTGAGCCTGTTAAAAAGAAATTGTATTTGTATAAACTAAAAGAGCTGCAGAAACTAAACTATTTCTTCTAGCGACTTACATGCTTTTCCATTTCAACGCTTCAATTGTTAATCGAAGTCTATTTTAAGCGCACTGGATAGTAAACACAGCAATTTGGTGTGTGTGTGATTAAGCTGAATTTGTATTAAATAATAAAATCTAAATGTACTTTATAAAACCAATGTCAGCGTATTAAGTGAAAATACGTTTTTGTGATATGGATCCATCAATAGGTCTATTAAATTAGGAAGAGAAACAGCAAATCGGACTAGTCTATGAGTATTAAAATGTGAGAATTCTGAGAAAATATGTCTACTGATAATATACTCCCAAATAGGAAAATATGAGTTGCTGGTAAATTTTAAATGAGTTTCTCTCCCGTGAAAAATTTCCAAAAATTGGAAACTGTTTCGTTTCAGAAACAAGAAAATATAAAATGAACGGTGCTCAGAGATGTCAGTTTTATGCACTAAGAGAAAGCCTGATTTCCCTTTCAAAAGTCCCAAACAATTAAAGATTATTTTATAAGAAAGTATTCAAATTTGTAAGAACAAGTTACTTACAATTACAAAGAACTGTGTACTTTAAAAATTAATTAATTAAAGTAGTAAAACATTTAAATTACTTGGTATCATTTAAATTTGTAATCTGTACTACAGCCTATCGAAATCTGGAACTCATTTCTTATGTAACATTTTTTTCGTTGATAGCCATTTTGGAAACTTTCCTATAGTATTCAACCAATGCACATAACAAACAAAAACAACGACAAAGAATAATCTTATATAAGATATTTTTGTGATGACTTCAATCTTAATTTGTGTCAAGACTCATACAGTTTTTATATTTATATGGCCTGTTTTATAGACTTATTGTAGGCCAATAATAGACATAGATAAACCAGGTTATATATATATATATAGAGAGAGAGAGAGAGAGGGAGAGGGAGAGAGAGAGATTTTTTTTCAGGCCTTTTACAAAGTAAAACGTCGATACCATTGTACAACAACGAGGCCCAAGAAATATGACAATTTTTTGCATTGAAAGTTGTAGTCAATATTCTAAGTTTAAAAGTTATTAATCTATGCATTGTATATGTTATAGAAAATTTGTAAATGTTTCAAACACTGGTACTGTTGTCAGATTTTGAAAGAGAATTAATTGCGCTATTTATTTAGTAGTCGAATGAAAGTTGAAAATTGAGAAATGTACAAATTATTATTTGGAACAAGCTTTCCTTGCCCTCAGTACATTTCTGTATTATTTATTTAAGATCTCTTGGGAATTAATTTCTCGTTGGCCCTGCTGCCAGTGATTTTAAAACCAATTGGTTGCTAGAATGTGTAATTCAAAACAATGAATATAATTAATAATTTCAAATTTCACTTTGAAATCTTATACCATTGATATACAGTCAAACCTCGTTAAGACGAATTTCTGGGACCGTAAAAAAATTCGTATTATCCGCAGTTCGTGTAACTGCTAGAAAAAGCTATATCTCAACAATAAAGTTATATATATATATTCGGAATCTTCATTTCTTCTTCACTCTCTTCCACAAATAATCAACAATGTTGGTGGGTACTTAATTAACGTTGCACTGAAGCAACACAACGGCTATTGGCGAAGGTCCTGGATCTACAATTTGGAGTCACTTAATGTTTCTGATAAAACGATTGAAAAGGTACCCGTTTGCCCATAAGTTTCGAAAATTTGTCCACCTTAACCGGCGATTAGTGTCACCCGAATTCTTCTTAAACGAATAATTAATATTATTTGAATGTACATTTTGATGGGGATTTAGTTCGTATTAAACTAGTTGTCTTAATGAGGCTTGACTGCATTAGGGATTCAAAATTTAAGAAACTATTGATATTTTATCAATCCCGGGGTCTCAAACTTGAAATGAATGCGAGACACGTTTCCAATCGTCAGCGTTCAATCATTTTGAGGCCAATCAAGAGTTGGGTGAAACAGAAGCCTCGGGGCTGTGTAGGAATGCATCTTGGGTGACGGAGTGATTTGAAACAGGAGCATCTCATTTTTTCAGGACGATTGGGCCACCATTTACGAATAGGTCATTTGCACAAAGAAATTCTCGACTTGCGTTTTCGTAGAGCTTTTTAATCCATAGAGGATTTTATTGTTTTAGATAAGTTGTGATTGTAATACTGAGGCAAATCTTAAAAAAAATTAAACATCATCTGTATATTTTTCAGAAATCAAATTTCAAACACCAAAGAAACATAGATGGTTGAAAGGCTTTAGAAGAATGATTTTTAGCACATTTGCAGTTGGCTGTGTTAATTAGTTTAGTATTTTAAGTTCGAAACAACACGGTCGTAATATGATATCAAGTTTCCTCACCAAAGGTAAACTGCTTAAAAATGGAAGATTTATTTTCTAGTTTTCACAAATCAAAAGTTTGAGTTCAAGTGCAAGTCTAAACTAATAATGCTTTTCGAATTTAAAAACTTTCAAAACGAGGCCGGATGTCACTAGAAAACCAAAGTTTGTTTTATATATTCTACGGATAAATTGCTTTACAAACATCTTTTATACTTGCAAAAAATGGGGATAACGTTTCTTTTTTATTGGACAATGATTTGTTTTACATTCCCATATAATTATGTAATTTGTTAAAGAAAGGGCAAATGGAATGAAAAAACACTGGATATAGATGGGAAAATAATTGCATACACGAGAGGAGAGCAAGGGGACCGAGATAATATAAGTTCATCCAAATGAGTGTGGCACGCATTTGCTTAAACACTTCACGGTTCTTCGAAGTGCCTAGTCATTTCTCTAGAACACATTTTCAGGTTTGTTTATAAGAATCCACTGATTGACTGAAACGTCAATAGAAGCTTTCATTAGCTTCAAGAATTCTTGGGCCACGATGATTCCCATTCAATTTCTAAGCTATTGAAAATGGCCATTGAACTTAATTATCAATAACTAATACATCGATAAAAATGTGATATTTTATTGAATATAAATGTATCTAGAAAGGATTAATGACATCGAACACACATAAGTGAGTTTGAATAAAATCCTAGTTTAGTGTTTAAACGGAAAATGAAACATTTCATGTTCGTTCAGTTCTGCTAGTCATTTTCAGAACGCAATCACAGAGACATCTAACGTGTAACATCTATCTTTAACATCAGAGTAAAATATCTATTTAATGTAAACAAAATATCGGAATGTTTAACTAATTTTTCATTTTAGAAGACATCAGGCTACAAAATTATCTCACTTAGATATTTTACAATAAAAATTAAACTGCAAAATTCTCGTTAAATTTTGGGGAAATTCTTGACAAGTTAATTTGAAGTTATAGCAACAATAGCACTCAGTCCTTTCAAATAATGAAGCGTCTTCCTGCATCTTAAAGTGCAAATGACCAAACATAATTTTTAACCTTCCATGTGGTTTCGACGAGATATCCCGTCCATTAAGATCTAGTCAGTTTTGATAGTGACGAGATAACTCGTTAACAAAAATACAAACACTTGATGACAAAAACAGACAAAACTGCCCTATTACTTCAAGGGGAATGAAGATCTAAGTAAGAAGGAAAGACAAATTGACTCTTGCCTAGAATTGGTGACAGTTTGGAACAGGTTTTTTGCAACAGAGGCTGGGCACTGCAGGGTGGTTAACCACCAGGAGGGTTAAATCATTTACGAGCAGTACGTTCTGTTACAGGATCTTTCCCAAATGATTGACTGCTATTGTCATTCGAGCAAAAAAGTCCGGATGACACGAGCAAGTGACCTTGCGTCCATGTAAGCCCAGAAGTCGGGTTGAAAAACTGTAAATCATCGGCTGATTAGAAACAAGGCGTAAAACATTGTTTATTTTGGCTCACGTCTTAGCTCAAATCCTAATGTACACTTTCGCCCACACTCTATAGTCATGACTCAATGCGTTCTACTCGTCACCAAATTACGATATCTGATCTTTCGGGTGTTTCGATCTCTGTATCTGGATGGTTAGAAATGTTTGTCATGTGTAATAGGTACCCCTAACACCAAACTTTTCTCCTACTTTCTTAAACTCTATCAAACTACAGTTTGAAAGATCTGTCTGTTGCATTGGAACTTAAAGTAAAATACTTTGTTTTTGGAAAGGTAATTCTTTGTCAAGTTGCAGACAATATTATTTTATTCCTTTGTGTTCTATTTACTGAATGTCGTTTTAGTGTTATAATTGTATCATTCGTGATATTTTGATACCCAAAGAAAATTGATTATATTTTATGACACTTTGCAATCCTTCAAAGTGGCGAGCAAAAATCACGTAAGGAGGATGGCAGGAATGAGACAGTGGGAGGTATGGGACATTTTAAATATTCCGCCTTAAATTAGATTTCATCAGTTACAACTTGTCTCACCAGATGGCACTATACTTCCTATACCTCCTGTTCCTTTGGAAAACGTGTTGCTTATCAAGAAGACTAAATTACTGTTTTTCATTGCTCAGAGATAAGTTTTTCATAAAAATATGTTTGATTTATTTCTTTTTAAAGTGTTGCAAAGTGCTAGTAATGAGGTCTGTATTACTGCTATGACACTTTACTGAATTAGGGTTACGTTCCAGCCCTTTTTCGAAATGCTACTATGGGAGGAGTAGAGAACACTGTCCACACCTCCTACAGTTGTTTTTTTAGCAAATACCGATGGTGAAAGGAACAATTTTTTGTTGTCGTGCAAAATGCCACACGTATGGAAGAAAAATCCAGGGAAAATTACTCCTTCAAATAATCATATTTTAGAGGCTGTTAAATTGATCGATGAAGGGTAAGAGCTTAAAGCAGGTGGCTAAAGATGTTCAATTGTCAAAATCTGCTATTTAACATCATGTGAAGAAGTATGCAGAGGCTCCCAATAAGGATGATACCGTATTTCGCGAAATTTTGGTATGCGGTATGGTTTTCTCCTCCAAACAGGAAACATCACTTGTTGAATATCTCTTTACAGCAGTAAAATGCACTATGGTTAGATGACAATGCAAGTGAGTATCCTCGCTTACCAGTACGCTAATGCTTAAAAATAAATTTCCACAATCACGGAAAGACAATAAAATTGTTTTATATGACTGGTTTAAGGATTTTTATTGCTCAACATAAAGATTTATCACTATGGTCCCCAGAAGGAACAAGTTTTAACAAAGCTAATGTGGTTGTTTTCTTAAACAACTTGAAATCAGTTTATGAGTAGGACAAACTTGCATCACATCGCATATTTAATCGTGATGAAACTGGTGTTTCTACTGTCAATATACCACCTAAAGTTATTGGCGCAGCGAGGAGGAAAGCAAGTCGGTCAGGTGACATCTTCTGAAAGAGGGGAACAAATCTGCTCTATTCACATCCAATGCTATTTAGGATTGCTGTCCCACCTGTATTTGTCTTTCCTCGGATTAGGTACACAGGTTTTTTTCTTAAAGAACCACCAGGAAGACTCGCCTTGACCACCAGAACTGGGTGGATATCGAGTGACCTTTTCTTACATGTTTAGATCATATAAATAATACGCAAAATACATGAAAAATCAGCCAATACAACTGAGATTAGATAATCATGAAAGTCACGTAAGTGTCAAGGCCATAACTAAAGCTAAGGAGAACAGAACTCAGGCAAACCAATTTCCATTTACTCCATCACTGAATTTGTGGGAGTAGCTTATCCTTTGCTGTCAAGAAAGAACATAGTCTGGCTTTCAAGTAACGGGAATATATCTCTTCAATAGCGAGTCTTTCACTGGTCATTCCTAATGTCCTTTGTCATTGACCGCCCACTTCCTTCTTCAATTGACGAAATCACAGCATCAAAAGAGCGTAAGAAAGAAGTGCTGTAACATTAGAGCAAGTTCGTCCATTCCGAAAGCTCAGCAATGTAAAGAAGGGACTAAAGGTAGAAGGGCAAAGACAGATACTTAACCAGTACGCCGGAGAAGGCAGAATCAGAAAGACTTGCTGCAAAAGGTAAAGAAAACGAGCTATTAAATCAGGTACCGGAGTCCAGTTTCTTCCAAAAAATGAAGAAAGTTTTTGAGGATTCTGATGCTTCTTTAAGTGAAAAAACAAACATTACTTATGAAGAGACCGACAATGAATTGAAAACATTCCTGAGTTCTGAGGAGGAGACTGAAATAGTAGAAATAGATAGGCTGATAAATCCTGTGAAGATTGATGATTTTCTTTTGATTAAATTTTGCACAAAAAATTTGTTTTGAAGGCAAAATTTTTTTGTAGGCAAAGCTGTCAAATGGGACAGCTTTGAAGAAGTAGAAGTCCAATTCCTGGTTAAAAAGCTAAATATTGAACATTTTACTTTCCAAATTTGCCTGATAGTAGCACATTCTGTTTTAGTTACCAGCTCCGTTTGAAGATCATTACAGCACTTTTGCCACAATTGTTATCAAAACAGTGAATTGAAATTAATAACTTTAAGTATTTTTTGAATATTTTAACGTTTCTGTTAATAAAATGCATATATTATTATTTTTTTTTATTTTAAAATCTGTCTCATTCCGTCTTTCTTATGTCCCGTTTCACCCTATGATATGGGAAGTCTTGGACATTTTCCCCAACTGGAAAAAACATGAATATTTTGGTAAAAAATAATTGAAGGTCAGTAAATAATTTGTTAATGAAAGGTCAGAAAAAGAATAGAAACAAATCTTATCTACCTGCTTCAAACTATCATAATAATTAAACATTAATACAAGTAAAAAATGGTGAAAATAATCTTTATTCAAAAAGTGTCCCATTCCTCCCCTACTGATTTTTCTATCATCATAGTAGAAGAGGTTTCCTTGTCTGACATACGTACGACTGCGGAAAAAATCGAATCACCCCCCTTTTATATTTGAGCATCGATCAGAGTAGAGCAAATTCAGTCTCGGTATACCCAGTAGTTTATGTAACTACGCTGCTGGGGACTAAGTTCAACTGACATTTCAAGGATTCCTGGTAATAAAATGTACGAAGTAAAAGTACGATTAGAGAGCACTAATATTGCTTTATCTCGCACACAAAATACCTGCAAACTATAAGGCATTGCAGCGAACTCTACCTGAAATGGCTTTTCCATCCTAAGCGTATTTTTCTCAATCGTTTGGAATCTTTCAAAAGAATCGAAAACAACTGTGCCTAGTCAGAGGGAGACCGCCCGGAAGTGTTGGTTGATGCCTTTAGGAATTAAATTTTTTAAAATTATTCTTTAAATAAATAACACTTATTAAATTTACAGTTTATTGAACTACGAAATATGAAAGTGCAAAAATGATTTACTCACTGACATAACCTCACAAATAAGCATATTTTTATGTCGCATCAAAGCACTAAAAGCGACAGAAAATAAAAGGGAATTACGAGAAAAGATTCGACTTTTACTGTCATAAATATTGAGCAATCATTTTAAAGAAAATTTGGAGATTACTGCAGAAGTATACCCGATATTTGAAGAGAATCGAAGTTCCATTAAATAAAAGTTTGTTGTATAGATTTGAATGTAGTTTGAAATAATTACATTTTAACTACTAAATATGAAACACATTTGTACGCTGCAGTGATATCTACTAAAAGTAGACGTTGGTTACGTTTGGGTTTTTATGGGCAAGCTGCGACAAACACAAGACAGACTACGTCAAGTAATGGACATTTACCAAAGGAAAGTTTTACTGACACAGAAGAGAGAATATACCCAGGGTGGGCTACTAAAAGCAGAATACCGAGCACTATAAATAATTTAACAGATGAATATGGACTGATATAAATTCATGACATCTCTCTGTTTAGGGGTTTAGATTAGCTTATCAGAGGGGCAAAATACTTACTTGAATAAAAATTTTTGAGTTTGGGCCACCCAACTAGAATAAGTGATTGATGAATGAAATGTAATGAAAAAGAAAATGTGATTCTACTGAATGGTTGCCAGTCGATGAAAGAGACACTCCCAATGTCCTTTATCTTTATAGATGAAAGCCGTCGAATAGAGGTACTTTGTACAATTTGTACAAACTGTGTTCCAGGTATGGTTCCCTAGGAAAAAAGTATCGCTCTTCAGAAAAGATTTGAAAATTATGCATCTCGTGTAATAACGTCTGTCTAATATTCGAGAGATGCGGGTAACTCAATGACTACTCCTTACTTGGCCTATGGTATGTTGGTTGTTTTTGGGTTTTATGGCATACCAAACACACAAGACAACAACGAGGTAGGAAAAAAAGCAAAAAGTAGAAGGCTAGGCCAGGGTGAAGATTCGTTTGATTGGATGGGCATTCCGAAAAAGTGGCTTCTTTAAGTGAACATTTTTGCGACACAGTAAAAAATGGTCTCTTAAATTAGTTTTTGGTTAAGTTCTCAAGAAGAGGAAATTTTTAACATCTATGAGTTCACCGGAATTTAATTACGTTAATTAATCTATTATTAATCCTCTGATCACACAAACATTTCTAGGCGAACATGAAAGAAAAACTAATTTATAAGTAAAAGGCGGAATTCAAATCAGGGTAGGCTATGAAAAGTTAGCAATATGATGGTTGGGAATCGCTGAATAAATCCCGTTCCAATACTTTGGAGTCCCAAGCTCAGAAATTATAGCAAAAGAAATTCTAAAAATGCCTTTTTACCCTACCATTTGTAATCCCAGAGTAAAGAATATTCAACAAATGCAAAGATGTATCATTGGGAAAACAGCCGAGGAGTGTTTTCTACATTAAAAGACATTTAGAAGTCTTGTAATTTTTGGAAAATGTAAATTTTCCTTTAAGAATGAAATATCTAATTCGAAAGCATGCAGCACATATAGCTAATTATAATTTTACGATAAATATTATCTTCTAAAGAGTCAGCCGTTAACAACTAAGAGAGCCTTTAGAAGCCTTCAAATACCTTCAGAAGCATGAATGGAACCGCCCTCAATGGATATTTCGATACCATATTTCCCCCGGCTGATTGGGAGCTAACGCCACTTAATGATAGGCTACGAATGGTAAATTAGTACCTTCGGTTCAAAATGACACGCCTTACGAATTAAGGATTCTCATCTATACCCATTAAAGTAGCACACCAAAATTATTTTTGATCCAAAATCAAAAGTCAAAGCAAAGAATAGAATATCTCAATTTTATCTTTCCTTAATAGTTCTCACTAGTAGATGTGATTCCTTATGATTAGTACATAACGTATTATTCAGTGTTATGCCACAAAGTTTATCGCCACTGTGAGTTATCTTTACTACACCTGCCTAATTTCGTAAAACTTCAGCTAAATGTAGACTTGTTTGCATTAAGCATGTATAAGTAATTTGTTATAATGCTAATGCTAAAATACAGTCAAATTAAAAAATTCGTATTAACCGTAGTTGGTGTTAATTGAATTCTGAAAAAAGCAATATTTCAACAATAAAGTAAAACATTAGTGAATTTACATTACTGTACAATTCTTGGTTCACAGATAAATGGTATTCTTCATCACAAAGATTATGTAGATGATTCTTGATTATACTGATAATTCTTAATTACATAGATAATTCTTCATTACACAGATATTTCCTGATTACGCAACTTATGTCTTGAAATAGTCTTATCGATTTTTGTGTTTTGTTTTATTCGTAACATTATTTAAGAAAATTGTTGATGCGGTCAACGCTGTTTAACTGAGCAGATGAATTTTCTCTGCCTAACAAAAGGAGGTGAACAATTTCTAAGCCAGATGTAGCTTCTTTTAAAGGAGGCACGCTTATTCCTTCGTCTTCATAGGAATCTTCATTTATTCTTGATAATACGATTGAAAAGAATCCCTTTGGCCTTAAATTTTGAAAATTTGTTCGCCTTAACCGGAGATTAGCGTAACCCAATTTCTTCTTAAACGAATCAATTAACATTACTTGAATATACTTTTTTGACGAGAATATGAATTTAGTTCGTATTATTAGAGTAATTCGTATTAAGCAAGTTTACCTTAATGAAGTTTGACTATACTCTTGTCTCAATAACCCTTAGAATTCTATATTGACAGTAAAGGAAAAGTTAGAAATGTAGCTCCTCGAGCGAATGGTCTGGAGGCTGGCATAATGAAAAATGTAACATCTCAAACCTCATTGCCAGCGCATGCTGGAAGTGAGGGATGGTTTTAGCCTTCAATAATTTTTCTGTAAAACTAAATTAAAAATCACTTTGTCAAAATTGAATTACTGCATTTATTTCAACTGGTTGTTTGAGTTTCTGGGAATTCTAAAAGCGAATACTTACGTAACAAAATGAAATGCAATTTTGATTTGACGAATGATACGTAAGTGTTCATGATCATTTTTTAAATTCTGCAGCGGTTGATCTTTTGTACAACCGAAAAGAAATTGGACTTATGGATCACAATTTTTTATCTCCTTACTATAACTTTCTAATATTTATTTTAGAGTTGGTTTTAAAATAAGCATTCGTTAAATGAGAAATAAAAAATGTTTAACGAGTGTGAGAAAATGCTTTACCTGGATAATTCTTTTTTTGACAAAAATAAATTATACAGGTAAAAAACACTTGTTTGATATTAAAGAGAAGAGATTTTGTCATGAGTTATTTCACAGAAAAACACATTCAATCTCTTGCTAACTTTTGGAGATACTCAAGTCCATTGAATTCATTCTTTCTTTCAATGAAATTATCTTGATGCGATTTTGCGAAGCTAGTGGTACAGTCGTTATAGATAGCAAATTATAATGTTTCTTACATAACATGTGAAAGGGACAGAAATGAAAAAAAAAAACAGAAAATTCTATCAAGCCATAACGAATCTGATTTGTTAAACTTCTGATCGCGCGACTCTCCTAATTTTCAAGGAAAGATATTACTTCGTAAGACGTAAAGAAATAGACAAACTCATCCTGCTACGCCTCGTTTAAAATCGTGTCATGAAGATACATTTTTATAGCATTTGAAAAGGACAGTAGAAATAGATCTCGGTAATATACGATTCAGAGACCATTTCGAATGTGACTCAAAGAAATAGACATGTCTACTGTGGAACTACAAAGGACCTTTGTATGGATACGCTGACAACTCCCATTCATCGAGCGTGAAATCTGCAAGCTCAGAGTTGTCATTTGCGATGCGCTTAGTTTGAAGGGAGAATAATGAACTGGAAGTACTCAAATGCTCATCTTATTTTAAAACTGTTCAACATAGAAAGAACAAAATGTGTCATTTTCTCAGCTATTATAATGATATTTTATTTCATCCTCGATTAATATTAGTTTCCATTAAACGCAATTATATACGACCAAAAGCTAATAGAAGCTATTTTCTCCCTGATTTGGGTGCTTAATAGTTACGTTTGTTTTACGTTATGTGTGTATTTTAACTATTATTTGTAGCATTTGAACCTCTAAGTGGTTTCGACGAGATATCTCGTCTATCAAGATCCGTATAATTTGCTAATGACGAGATATCTCGTCATTAAGAATGTCGACTGAATTCTGAACGTTAAAGGTATTACCGTTGTTTGATGATGACGAGATTAAGATCAAGTCAGCTTTGTTCTAACGACAAGATATCTTGTCCATCAGGATCTAGCCAGTTTTGCTAATGACGAGATACCTCGTCGAGACAACCACCAAGAGGGTTAATTGTCTGTTTTAAGTGTGCGCTAACTGGACAGGAAGTTGTGAGTGAAATTACCCCGCGTGTTTGGAAATCTATGTGGCCATCTCATATTCGAGCTGCATCCATTTTAATTTCTTGCCTGTCAACTTTCAGCCAATGGCAGATTTAGCTTTAATGGTCTCCACATTCCTTTCCTTTTGCGAAAACAACTGTCTGCAGTTTGAAACCAATACAACACGTTGCAATTTTATAACCAGACCTCCCAAACCGTTTCACCAAATGACTAACTGCGACACATCTGAAAAGAAATAATTTTCCCCCAGACTATCAACGCCATTCATCAGTCAGCGTGTTCCTGTCTGCTATCATCAGACCCCCTACCAACTCTTTGCAATCTGCAAGCGCCATCCTCCAATTAACAGAGCACTCAGCTGTTCAAAAAGTGGGCGAGAGATTGAGGCGCAATCTAACTCTTTTAACGAGAAAGTGATTTATTTATCAAAGATAAGGCAGAAAAAAGTATCTCAAATCAAGGTTTTAGTTAGTCCTTGGAGGGATTTGTGCTGCAGGTCGTTCGGATTTAATCAGTTAAAGGTGTCCAAACACATTTTCAATAGACTAACATCTAATGCTCCATCACTACTCTGCACATCTACTGAGACTGGTTGATAGTTTCAATTACAAAAAACACCGAGCAAGAATAATTTGTTTTACAGCTGTTATTTATAGCAATCCGAATTAAGCAAGACGCAATCAAGAATACACACATTTACAGATTCAAAAATTTACTCTTCGAATTAATATCTTATTTTCTTAAGTTTCGTTGAATTTTTGCTTACAATTATTTATTTAATTGTTAACTCTAATCCAAACACAGGGGCCCTCGTGGCTCGGTGGGTATGCCCACTGCTCTAGCAACCTTCGACTTGTAGGCGGCGCAGGTTCGATTCCTGTAAGGTGCATTCCTCCCTGGATGTATTTCTCTCTAGTGTCAGTAAAAATTTCATTGTATGTGTCTGTCTATTACTTGATATTGCGTCTTGTATCTGGCGCAGCATGGACAAATATGGCCCTTGCGCCATAAAACCCCAAAACCAATCCATACAAACTCATAACGTAAGTTAAATATAATTCTTAAATCGTACAACGAAAAGGGTTAGAACCAATAGAAGCCATGAGTGTTCTCATAGATTAGTCACACCTAACCATTTTGAAAATTTAAATATCATCCCAATGTGATGTCAAATATGCCTTGATCGCAGTTTATTAGTCCCACCTAACCAATATGAAAATTTAAATATCCCTATGAGACTATATATGCCTTGATCGCAATTAAGTAGTTTACTCCCTTGAGTTATTTCATTTTCTTACAATTCATGCGTAAGGCGTTGTCTTGGATCAGAAACTGGAAAAGAAACATGGCGATTTTTTGATGGAGGGCCATATACACAAGATCTTCCTAGTGTTGAATTTGCCAGTGTCATCTTTGGAGGTCATATGGCATAAGATTAGGCCGATCAGTACAAGGTTGTCTTATGTTCAAAAGCGCGATTTTCAAAATCAGTTTTTGGTTTTCAACTTGGAGGCCGTGGATACCCTAAGCTATATTGCTTCAATAATAGTCCAGCTGAAATTTGTATTAAAAATCAGATGAAATTTTTAATACTTCTTAATTTCTTTATCGTATAACTGCGGTAAATATGATTTAAACTTGGATGCACACTTTTAAACGTTCTTTTTACTTATCTTATCTGAAAAAAGAAGAATATTCTGATTTTTTTCATAAAAATCAGTTACGTTTAATAATATTTTTATTCAGTAGGTATACAAAACTTTGTCTATAACTTTTAAGAAATACAAAGTCATTTATGGAATTGTTTGATTACCGTTAGTAAAGTGTAATACTAAAATGTGACATAGTAACGATAGTTTTATTGAAAATGCTCATAAAAATGTTTTCGAATTTTTCATATTTTTTATAACCGTGGATCCATCATTTGTTGTTACGAGATGCCATTTTCATGCTAAATTTAAAGTTCTCTGAACACTTTTTTTCTCTCCTTCAACTTTAAGCCCTATATAATTTACAGAACAACTTCCGAAAATGTGAACTAACCCAAGATATGAACAATCTTTTCTCCGTCAATATGGATGTCTAAATATCTGCAACATCTCAGACTGGTCCATGCATCCAGTACTTCACTGAATTTTTCCAGGAACTTTCGTTGGTCTTACATTTGTTCAATTCTTTGTTCATTTAATTATGTCATTCATTTCATCAGTTTTATATTTTGGACAATTCTTATTGGGGAACCGATGTGCAATTAAAATTAAAGCATCATTGCGGAGTTTGGTAGTGCTTTGATTAATATTTCATATATCACAGCTTATTTTGTAATAAAACTGTCGTTACTGGATCTCTCTGAACTGATACTATTGGTATGTTTGGATATTAATATTTAGGTTTGGTTTGGATAAGTTTGTCGTTGTGCGGTTATTCTTTGCTACACATTAATATTTAAGTAATACTGGGTTATATAATTAGATGTTTTGAAATTTCTTCATTGTCCGTCATAATCAAGACTTAAAATATATTTAGATACAATATTCAGTTTTCCCAATGAAGTTATCTTCCAGAATGTATGGTATCCTTTTAAATTGTAGTGCATCGTAGCAATCACTGTATTATTTTTCTTTTTTTCACAAATATACTAAATGCGTGTCATGAATTAATTTTACGATTTTGCAGAACACGGACTTTTGAATAAGGAAATAAAAAATAGGCGCGTTTATAAAATAATCACTTGTGGGTGCAAGTTTAGTTTTTTCACCTGATTGCTAAAATAGCTACAGATTTCAGTTGTAAAAAAAGGCTTATTTGCACACATGATTTTTGATTAAAACCACTGAAAAGATGTTCATACATGTATTCAGAAAACCAAACTTTAAAGTCGGGGTTTTGTGGGAAACCCACTGGTTCGGATCCGAATAATCCACAACACCAAACTAGTCAAAATCCTCCAGAAATATCTTCATTAATTGTCCTCCATAGAAGAGAGCTAACTGCTGAACTTAACAATCCTGGTGGTTATCTCGACGAGGTATTAGCAAAACTGATCAGATCTTGATGGACGAACTATCTCGTCACTAGAAAAACTGACCTCATCTTTATCTTGTCATCATAAAAAAACAGTAATATCTTCATCATTCGGAATTCAATCGGCATTATTGACGACGAGATATCTCTTCATTAGCAAACTTGGTCAGATCTTGATGAACGGGTTATCTCTTCAAAACCACTTGGAGGGTTAACACCTATAAAGCTCATTTTCAGTATATTACATTTCATAGCTCTATTTCTATCCATTAGTTAAAAAAAGAACGAATTATTTAGGAAAATTTAACTGAAATATTCCAAACACGTAAAAAGTCCTGAATTGGTTTTCACAAAATGGATGGTATTCATGCTTCTTTTTCCAATAATTATTTCATAATTCATTCGCACTGAAAGTTATTGAAAAAATAAATATTACTTTTAAATTCTGTTATAGTTCAGTAACTGCAACGTAATAAAAATATAAGCGTAACAGGAAGATTGCTTCGGAAGAAGTGGGTGAGACAGGAAAACAAATTTAATATCAGGAGCTCATAACTTTACATATAATTATCTGAAAACTGCTAGATAATAATGATTTGAAACTTGGCATCTGAGGTTAAATTTTTGTATGAATTAGAATTTGGTGTCACAATTGGGTTGAAGACTTTATTTTGTAGAAATTTTGGATATGAATTTATGGACGTTATTCTTTATAGATTTCTGGGATCTTTTGTTGTCCGCAATCAGAAAATTCAGTGAGCAAAAGTATTAAAGAGTGTTATTGCCAATTGCGCGATATAATGAAGGAGCTGAATTAAAGAATCTAAAAATGTTTTATCATCAACATTTGTATGTCCTCACATTTATCCACAAACCCCAATTTTTTATTCGGCGCAGATAACTATAATCCCAACATGCAGGGCCTCTCCTGAGCAGTGTACACTTCCATGCAGTAAAAAATATCTTTAAATCCAAAGCGCTCAGTAATAAAAATAAAGGGCCAACTTAGAATTAAAGCATTCAGTGATAAAAGTAAAGATGACCGAAAGATGCGACCAATGCATTAGGAAAATAAAATGACCAGTTCTTATAATACTGCTTTATCAATAAATTCGCTGCATAGGTATATATGAAAGTAAATTTGAAACCCAATTTTCTGATCAATATTTTTAGTTTTGTCTTTGTATCTCGATGATACGAGTACATATGAATCCATGATGCTTTGCTCGTAATTTTCCTTCAAAAAGCCTTAATTTGTGATTTATTTAGCGTATTAAATGTTTTTATCAGAAACAGGAGGAAGCTACTTCTTCTGTTTTGCCTTGGGAAGCCAATAGCTCACGAACGTCCCTGTAGCATGATGGTAATGCACTTTGACCCCTAATAAGAAAATTCAGGTACATCCAGGGCTTAGTTTGTCACTACTCTCACTTTTGCTACACGAGGGTTACTTAGGTCAGAGATACTTGGGATAATAAAACACCGTGAGAGGAATTCTAATAAAGGATTCCACATGTTTAAACGTACGTACCAAAAACAAAATTCAACAAGAACGAAATAAAAATTTATTTGGAATAGAGTAAAAGTTATCAAAAATCATCAGCTAGCTTTGTTTACATTGACACGTTAATCGCCGAGCTAGCTGGGCTTAACATTCGGTTTTCTCTATGCAATGGCAAAATGTTCCCAAGGTAACGGAGAACGATTTGGAAGGAACAGTGTTAGCAAATGCACAACGAAAGTAACATTTTGTGACAGTTACGATGGAAACCAACATTACTTCGTGAAATGTTTCAACAAGTTACTTTAAATCGATTAATGAATTAATATTACTATTTTAATTCTTGCATATCGATGTACCCTTCAAGTGATTTTGACGAGATATCTCTTCCGATCTGACAAATCTTGCTGATGACGAGAGGTACCTCGCCTAAACAATCACCAGGAGGGTTAAATAAATTATACTAGGGGTATCATTTCTTACAGTTTGCATCGTCAGTCTCCCGTAACTGTCGTGGCAGGAATGGAAAGCTTATTGATGGTCATCGATGACCGATACGGTTCTCAACGTGTTAATAGACGCTTCAAGAAATTAAAAGCCTCATTTGACTTTCCCTTAGGAAAGAAATTCACTTTATCGTTGCCGTGGTGGAAGGAAATTGAGGCTTGCCATCGGAGAAGTATAACCGCTATTTACGCAAATAGATTGGTTACAATTCAGAAGGAACATTTGCAAGCTTAATGCATACCATTCACCAGGTGCTACTTTGCACCCATGCCTCTTAATCATTCATAGTTCTTCCTGGGAAGTGCCTTAAGCAATGGGTGGTGCCTCTAAACAGCGATGGTCGTTATCATGTGATTGGTACACAGGTCATTGTCCATATAATTTCAGAGTTTCTGACTCCGGATGGCAAACTGCATTCAAATTCTAAGGTGTGTATCGTTAAATATTTGAAATAACTGCTCTTCGGTGCTTTGCTTACGGATTCCTTATGTTGATGGCGATTTTAGCTTTATAAGAGTGTCATACAATGCTAAACTTCAGGTGCTCAACGTGTGCTACGACAAATTTTTGAATGTTTAAATGTAAAAATGCACACTAGGCAATTTATAGAAGCCTGACGTTTCTAATACGTTCAAAAATCCATTAAAATAAGTGCATAGAAAGGTTTTAAAGACCTGAGAGATGATACTATGAAATGTTGGATGAGAGTTACAAAAGAATTTTGTCCCGAAATTTCTTTTAAGGTTCTATTGGATGTCTTGGATGCAATTTTGGAAATTAACCAAATTCAAACTTAATATGTCGCATTAAAATTTCAATAAAAAAAATCGCTAATTTTCGAACCAACTTGGGTGAGATTTTCGGAATCTTTTATTAGTATTCCGTTGCCTCAAATACAAAATACTTTCAATTTAAATATCCCATGTCAGAGTATTATATTCATTTAAAAACGTTTGGAAAGAATTCCCACCCGTTCTCTTCGAAGCATTTTCTCCGCTTCCAATCAACAAAACAATAAGTTTTGACTAATAGGGCTTTACGCCAAGGTTAGTGCTTTGGTGGGTTCTATTTTTGACTGACTCATAAGAGCACAGGGCACGAAGATTCATTCCTGATGGACAGATTCCAAAGTCACTAGACTGCTTGGGACTGAAAGCATTCCAGAAATACGATTTGTAACACAAAGGATCTGCTTAAATACTCATTCGGAAAGTTTTATTTTGCGGATCATTCTTCATTTGCGTGCATTTTCCTAATCTGCATCTAAGTTTTTCTCTTTGTAGCTCCTTTGTGTTTTTTTCTATAGCTATCCGCGGGTGAATCTAAATATGACATTCATCATCACCGGGCAATTTTAAGGGAGTTGTGTGGTTTCTCATGTTCGTACGAAGAGTTAGAAGAGTTAAAAATTTATATTTATTCATGTTTTACATGAAAAAGCTTTCAAATGTGAAACTTTTTTAGTGATCATAAATATCTACATTTTACACAATTGAATTAAAAAGAGGAATCTTAAAACAGTTGCTTTCGGGGTACTACTGCAATTGATTTTTTTATTGATATAGATATTATATGTATTTTATCGTGCTGGTACTAGTAATTACAATACTTTTTAATTGACTTGTGCTCAAAATTTTTTCGTCAGTAACTGCTATTTTTCTTAAAATGTCATTTTGCCATAAGCAATTTACATCTGAACATCTTAAAACTGGTGAATGATAGTAAAAATAGAAAACCTTCAAGACAACGACTAATAACTATTTTAAAGTTAGGCAAGACGACAATGGCTCATTTTGGTGAAGCACGACGTCCACCATCAAGACAGAGATAAGTTACACGAAGAAACATGAGTTTGAATATTTTTGTTCTAGAATAGTGTTGCCATAGCTCACTTTTTAAATACGCTTTTCCAGGCCGCGTGTAAAGGTGAGGAAGTACTAGCTACATTCACTTGGGTGTTCGACAATGTAAAATAGACTTCTCTGGTGTTTAGCTCGAGAATACATCTCGGAAATTGGTCTACTTTCGCTTGTTTAAAACCGAACCGGTGAGAAAATTTCCCAATAGTGTTGAGTGATGGGAAATTTGTTTATCCTTAACACCATGCACGTGTTCTTGCAACCGGAATTTCAAAGCTCACTTAGTTTTACCAACATAACCTGTACCACATATGCAGGGTATGTCATATGTTCCCCACTTGTTGGTGGTTTGAATGGTACCTTGAAGGGATTGAAAAAAGTGGATCTTGCTATAAGGAGGGAAAACAACTCTAAATTCAAAACGTTTAAGGTTTGTGCCATGGTATAACTTAAGTGGGGAATAAAGGGAAAAACAACAAAAATCGAAGCCATTGTCGATTGAACTTGTGTTAAACAACTGTTGGGGAGGGTCAATTAAATTCATGAAAGTCTTGGTCAATAATGCGGGGATTGTCGAAAGCTACTGTACGTAAGCTCTTTGTGGAGAGATTGTCATAATGTAATAGCTCTACACATCTGTGCATAAAAGCTGCTACTTTCTGTTTCAGGGGATTACATGATTTAAAATGGAAGTGCGTGGACAGTGCAAAATCTCCGATAGACTCCTGTGAAAAAACAGTTGTCATTTGTAGTAACCGAAACCTCTAAAAAGGGTGAAAATAATAATTGTGAAAATGATGCTGTAATTTTGACTAATTTTGAAGAAAACGAGGTACATGTATACAGGATGTTAATCAGTTTTATTGGAAGAATTTTGATGATCAGTTTCTGTAACTGGAAAATTGAATAATTATTTTCTAAAAGTTATTATACGGTTTGACTGGACGTTCCACGGTCATTTTGTGCTACATGAGATCTAATTGGACTGGGATATACTTATATATGTATGAGGATCATTCAAAAAAGTAGCGAGATTGACCTCATAGTTCCAAAACAAGACTTCTAAAAAAATTCAGCTAAATTAAGCTTATTTGAGTCATTAATAATGTGATTCAAAATTTTCACATTGAATTTTGATCGTATATCGGTGTCTGAAATTTTTTTATCTTGTCTACTCTTATCTTTATAACCTGAATATTTATCAGGGTGTATCGTGCCAAACCGAACCTAACCTGATTGTTTACTGGTAAAAAAAAGAGAAAGATTTTCTGAAGTTCCTTTGTAAAAACCATTAGCTACGATAAAATCATAGTTGGTGGAAGAAAAATTCCTCTAGACAGAAATTAGCTAAATAAGGATTGTATTCTATGTAAAATGCCCGATAGTACAAGGTTCCTTGAAAATATTCTTCAAATAGAAATTTGCTACATAGACTTCATTGTACTAATTTTGGATTTAGGGAAATGCAGTAGGTAGATATTTTAATTAACGTCGCACTAAAGCAACACAACGGGCTATTGGCGACTGTCCGGGATCAATCCCCAAAGGAAAAGGTCCGAGGACAATACCACGTAATTTTGAACCACGGTCAGATGACGAGGTAACACCTGAGCTGGGGCACCCCACTCTCCAAACATCCACACCACGCCAACGTGAGGACCAGGTTACTGCGGCCCCTAGGGAAATGCGGAAATTGTCCCCAACGAGCAGAAGGAAAAAGTGTCTAGGATGATTGATGTCGCTTCTCATGTTGTCTTCACAGAATGCCGCCAATGATGGGCAACTAGGATCGAAAGATGTCGACGGATGTTAAAAAGTTATTTTTTGTACTCCTAAGCGAAAAAAGTCGAAAGTATTTCTCTGCTGTAATCAAATACCAGAACCAACTTCAGTGAAGCTGACTTGATCTAGAGATGATCAAAATCTTGCCTCATGTCAAAGTTATTACTACTACAAAAGGCTCGTGTGTGTACCCACAAATTAGTTAAAATGTTCTGATTTTGATATTTTAAGAATACGAAATGGATAACTTTCGTAAGCATTGTTGGTCACAATTTCCTTTTATAAAGATTTTGGGTTTTACGGCGCAGGGAGCCATATTTGTCCAAGCTGCGCCAACACAAGACAACAACGAGAGAGGAAAAAACAAAAAGCAGAAGGGCAGGCGAGGGTAAAACAGAAGAGAGAACAAATCACCCGGGTTCCTCGGGGTTGTGATGCACGTACACACCTAAAGATGTGCCCCTGAGGGCTTCAAATTCCTAAAATTTGATGCACTGCGGTGCTTGAGATAACTAGAACTCGGGAAGTGGCATATCATAAAAAAGGTTGGGTTGATTTGTTGTGTTTTCATGGCGCAAGAGCATGGTTAGGTGTGACTAATCTAGTATGAGAACACTCATGGCTTCTAATGGCTCTAACCCTTTTTGTTGTACGCTTTAAGAATTATATTTAACTTATGTTATGAATTTGTATGGATTGGTTGGTTGGTTTTGGGGTTTTATGGCGCAGGGGCCATATTTGGCCATGCTGCGCCAGACACAGGACATACAATATCAAGTAATGGACAGACACGCATAAAGAAAGTTTTTCTGACACGCAAGAGGGAAATACGCTCATGGAGGAATCGAACCTGACAGGAATCGAATTTGCGCCGCCTAGAACTCATAGGTTGCTAGCGCAGTGGGCATACTAAGTGAGCCAAGACGGACCCGAAAAAAGGTTGGGAAGCACCAATCTGTGTCACCAGTTTTTCTATCATTCTGCCACACTTTCGCTAGAAAAGTTATTTTCAAATAAGTAAATCTTACAAGACAGCCGAAATTTTCAAAAATTGCAAGCTTGTTTTTTTCTGCATTTGAAATCCATAGCTTAGTTTAGTTTGTCACTCGTGGTCATTTATTGCTATTGGAAGGCTAATTTTTAAAACTGTTTCGTCATTTTTAAAACAAATCTGTAATTCCTCTTTTGACTTGATATCCTTATTTTTTTATCGAAATTCCCGTTGGAATAATAAGCTGATGCAAAAAATATGACCCCTAAGAATTGGTGCACGTTGAAATGAGTCTCTGAGTAAAACTAAAAAATCTTCGCAAGATCATTCTGAAATTGTGCGTGATAGCAGATTCAAAGAATGGGCGAGAAAACAAGGTGAAATTATCACACTGCCTATTAGTCACTTAGTTTTTACCAAATGCCCTCTGTGAGGTCAGCTCAAATTCGGAACAGCTGCGAACGGAAGTTGCTATTAACACATCCTTTTATTTCAACTGAGAAAATATGTACGAAAAAACTATCATATCCGAGGAACTCAGAACAAGCACTGCGAGCCACTTCCACAGTGAATGGTTGGCATTCAATCTTAAAGTTTGAAAAGAGGCGAGTACAATTTTGCATCCTTCTTTCATTGCTATAACGCACATTGTTTTTATTATTTATTTCAAAAGTCAAATGGGGTGAAACATCTTACTAAAACTTTTCTGACTGATATGCTTGGATTATTCATTTTGAATAGATTTTGATATCGAACAGAAGGTTGGTGGGTGAGTACTTATTTAACGTCGCACTGGAGCAACACAATGGGCTATTGGCGGCGGTTCGGGATCAATCCCGAGGAAAGTCCAAGGACAACGTCCCGTCATTTTGAGCCACCGTCAGATGACGAGAACAACACCTGAGCTGGCACCCCACTCTCCAAACATCCACACCAACGTGAGGACATTTGAGGCCACGACGGATTTCACATGCACCAGCCCCCGTGTATACGACGGTCTTTGGTTGGACCGAATTTCAAACTCGCATCCCTCCGATTGCTAATCCGTTGCTCTTCCAACTGAGCTACCACGTCCCAATCAAACAGAAGGAAACCTCCTAGAAGAGTACTTTGCTCCACTCGACTGAATTTGTTTATCTGTGACAGAAAAATACAAAGTATTTTTGAGATTGATTGGTATTTCAGTTCGATTTAAAGTAAATCATGGATTTTAACAATTTAAAGAGGCCTGAAATAGAGTTGCAGTGTTTCTGTACTGTAACATTTTATGTCTCGAATAAAATCTACAACTACGAAGAAAGGCAAGATTTACTATCCAGAGAACAGTAAAAAGAAACATTTGAAGGCGTTTTTTCCAAACCCGTTGAAAGGGCTGGGAATTAAGTGCTCCGCACGAGCTTAAGTCTCGCAAGGACATTGAAGCATTACATGACAATCTGCTGTGGTTTCTCTCTTGGCCACGCCTATACCACTACGCATCGAGCTTTACTTGAAGCGTAGTAAAACTGAACGAATGAATAAGCGTAAGCAGTCAGATAGAAACAGATTGATAGGAACCTATTCAAGCTGTCGAGATAATTTCTAGTGACCTAAATAACCCCTCATAGAGGATCAGATAGGAAGGAACCCTAAAATTCATTCTGTTTGAAAGCAGTCAGTCAAAATACCTGCCGCGAATAAGAGAACGGGTCATTCAACTTTTTCCAAACCGTTGCTTTAGCATTTCGTAAATATCTAATTTGAATGTTTGAATCAAGGAACTTCCCTAGAATGGGAAGGAATTTGTATGTTTATTTTATCGCATTTATTAAAAAGCATCATTTTTATAATAGCTTCAATTTGTATTTGAAAGGTTTGTGTAATGCCATTAATATACTAATAGCGGATTTTCTCAATAGAATTAGTTTGTATTTCGTTTCTACACGCACTGTTCTTTTTACGGTGTTTCAAAACTTCTTGTAATTTAAGGAGGGGTAGTGAACGAAAAATTAAACCATATGGGATGTTTGCCCGCAATCATCACCTAGATGTGTAGTAGGTGCTCAAAGTTGCAACCACCAACAGAAATGCATACCTGACAGCATCGACACAGAAATTGGTAAACTTCTAGCAAATACAAACGGCGGACGTACATCTCGATATGAATACGGTTTAATTTGTTTCCAATACCTCATCTTAAAGTATGCACTGAAAGTTTTGAAACACCCTGTATATAATGAAAATATGAATTTCATACTACAAATTTCTCGTGTTTCCGCTCAACAATTCTTCATCAATTACAAATCAAAGTAAAGTATGATTTTAAAGATGATGTGGGAATTACATTGCTGTTTCGTGGACGTACACATATTTTTCATATGGTTTCATTTCTTGTTTTGAGATGACCAACAGATTTTCTGTTGTTCCGTAATACTTTCCTTCCTTTCAATTATCCGGAAAAGGGGCAGAGAAATCTCGGAATCTCCCTTTATTTCAGAATTTGCTTGTTTTCAATTGATTTCAATGGAATTTAAAGATATAATTCAGCGAGAAAACAAAGTGTTAATAAGTAAGTGCTCTTGGATACTAAAAGGGATCTTGAGGCACGTTTAAGCAATAGCTCTTAGAGTTTTTATGTACAGTAATACCTCGAAGTTATGCGATAGGTGGGGGGTCCGACCAAAATCGCTTAAATTGAATTAGCGTAAGACGGGGTACAACTTTTGTATATAAATACATACAAATTTTGTTTAATTGGGAACAAGGACTGACAAAAACACTAGTTTAGAAGAAAAATATTTAATAAAATTGGCAGTTCTTTATACATATTAATACAAAATATTAAAAAAAGTAAATGAATTACGTAAAAAAGTTATTTCGATGTCGATGGCTGCATAAAATCTAACAAATTCGTCTGACGACACAATGCCTTTTTCAAGCAGAATTTCTTTGTAGCAAGCTAATATTTTTTTTATTCCTTGCTTTGTAGCTATAATGCGTTCTTCGTTGGAGTCTGTTTTCTAAAATTTGTAAGCCCTTTTCAATTGAGCTGAGATCTTCTGTCAAGTTTGCAATTGTCATATGCTTTTCTGGTGGAACTGGGTCTGAAGTGTCGGATACTTCAGTGACGTTTTGTTTACGCATCCCTATGAGCTCATCAATTGTCAGCTCCCGACTATGTGAATCCAACAGTTTGTAGACATCATCATGATTGACTTCCAAATCTACTTGCCTGGCAAGATTAACAATTCTATCACATGAGCGAAACGCGTTCGATGCGTATCACAGCAAGCGGCAGTGTTGCCAAACGAAAAATCAAGAACCGCGTAACTCCGAGTTCGTGTAAGTCGGGGTATTACTGTAATTTGTTATAGTTTGGTATAGTTGCTTAAAAATAAAAATTTTAAATTCTTAGATGATTCATGAACGCTTTTTCATACGATTTTGATATGTGGAACCCATTTTTGAGTTAACTTTTCACACGCTTCTTAATTGAAAAGATCCATTTGGGCTTACTCTATTGATGTGGATGGCGACCTCCCATTTAGGGTTTGAAAATTACCGGCATTCTCGATACAGAAATTCACAATATCGCTTTTGGGTTTTTTTCTCTTTAAAGGAGCTGAATGGGAGTGATTATAGAACTTGAATCGGTTACTAGCTGTATTATAAAATCCAGTGAAAAAGTTTCAAATGTGAAAGGAGATCATGTAAAATACACTGCTTCAACACCATGAAGGACACTAGATGTCTCAAAGCTATGTTTACCATACAAATAACTTAAGGCACAAGGGGGAAATGATTAAATTTACAGCTGCGTTCGACATGCGGAACGTTAAGACATTAGTATTTTGTGCAGCAGTCATGGGCGACAATAACTGCTGCTACGCGTCTCGACATTGAAAGAAAGAGGCTTTGGATGATTGTTTGGGGTATGTCAGTTCAGGCTGCTTCCACACGTTGCCAAAGTTCATCTGGCGTATTATCATTTGATCTGGTGTGCAAGTCATTGGGCGATCATTGATCAGATGTGTTCGATGGGCATAAAATCTGGAGAACGGGCGGGCCATGAAAGAAGTAAAAGCTGATGGGCACTGAAGAATTCCTGAATGTTGCATTCTACGTGTATTCAATCCTTGTCCTGTTGAAAACTGGTTGCAGGCAAACCCTGAAGGTAAGGAAGGTGAACAGGCTACAAAACTTCAGAGATCTAGCGGTTGCGTTGATGGTATCGGCAATGCGTACTAGGCGAGTGAGGGAGTAGAATTCCATGGCACCACATACCATAACGCCAGATGACGGACCGGTATGGCAATGCCTAATGCTAGTGTCATACAGTCTGTCTCCAGATTCGGATGTAACCATAGTGGAGCTGAAGACTATCGAGATTCGTCTGAAAAGACGATGTCATGCCTTTCGTTTGCCCAAGTGCGGCGTTCTACTCACCATTGCAGCCATAGACGCTTGTGGTTTAGAGGCAAAGGTATTTGCAACAATGAATGCCTTGAAAAACCTCCTATAGGCGACGTCGAATTGCACTTGTTGACACAGGTTGCTCTGCGACACCCTAATTCCTGAGCTAGGGTTCTTGATGTTGCAGTAGGATTCGTAATGGTCATGCGCACCAGATGTTTGTCCTTTCCAGATGCAGCAGCCTTTTCACACCACCAGATGTTTGTCCTTTCATCTGGTGGTGTGAAAAGGCTGCTGCAGTCATTCACCTCGTTCAGTTTGTCCCTCCTGCACCCACGGATTCCATATTCATATCACCGTGGCTCGATTTCGCCCAACACGAGCACCGATTTCTCGAAACGGTAATCTTCAGTCTCGATCAGCCACCATTCTTCCTTTGTCAAACTTAGAAACGTGGCCGTATGACTTCCATATTTTTCGACGAGGCTTGATTTAGCTTCCTATACTCAGGAACAACGAAACACACCAATTCTAATTTTTCAATTTGCTCTCTGTTATCCCTTTTTATACTGCTTACAAGAGGCGCTACTGGTACACATGATTTGCAAAACCGCTTCATTGATAATCATTTGCATATTCTTCCTAAATATGCATCGTGCAAATTTCGAGACTATTGCATCTTTTCCCCATGGTGTTGTATTTTCGATGGCCAGCAGTGTGTAATATCAATATTTAGAAAAAATAATTTGACCTCCCTACAAAAAAATGCCGGCATAATGATAATAGCATAATAATCGTATATTCACAAGTACTTTTGAACCTAAACCACATGTTAAGGCAGGGTTGTTGAAACAAAATCTATAAGGAATTTCCCAATGCAACTTTTTGCAGTTTGATAAATTTATTTCTAACGGACATAGAAAAATAAACATTTTCCAAGAACTATTTTTAGGCACACTTCCGAAATAACAGTGGTTCTTGTTGGGAGGGCACTCAGACACAATTTTTGTTAAGATGCAAATATCTGCAAAACTTTAGGGTGCCTATGTTATAGTAATCCTTTCATCACATAAATCATGAAAACAATTAAAATATAAGCTAATCGTTTTTCATTGATGTCTTAGACTTCAGGCAAAAATTGCTGTTTCTGGGGGCATTATGGCTCCATACTGACTGCATGTGCCGCTACTGCCGTTGAAGAAATGGATTTCTTTGAAACGTTTGAAATGTTTACTCTACCATTGCAAAGATAGAAATTTGGATTGGGGCAATAACGAAAACAAAATTTAGAGCATACTGTCTGGAGGGAGCTCCGGTCGATTTCAGACTGCAGATCAGAGGTCAAAGTCGTAAAACGCCCCCGCATGCGTTTGACGACTCTATACTCCTCGGAAGGTGCAACAAAACTAAGGTCGGTTCGAACGGCCGCCTGTCATAGGCTAAAAGATATATGGCACTTCAAAATGGTTTGAGGAGATTGGGTAAAACATGGCCAGTGATACTAAATGTTTTTGTTGGGTCTAATCTGCTTTTCTTTTCACTTGTTAATTTCATCAAATCTTGTAATTTTAGTTAAATTTTATATTCCACTGTTTTTTTGATAAAACAACTTACCGTTTGACTATGTTTATACCCCGGTATTTTGTTTCCACTGTTCTATACTGTACTATATTCCACTGTTTTTCTGATAAAACAACTTACCGTTTGACTATGTTTATACCCCGGTATTTTGGCTTTTAAGCCTTTTGGCTTTTTATTTGTTTGCATTTTTGGCCTTCTGGCTTTTTACTAGTCTGCATATATATATATAATAAGTAAAGCTACCCTAAGAATAGATTTCCCATAATCTGAAGGGTCAATATTATTGTTGTTACTTTGCTTCACTTTTGTTCTTGTTATTGCTTGCATTTTGTTTTTTATTTGGGTTCTCTTATTTGATATTTGGTGATGGTCTATCTATCTAACTATACATATATATATGTATAGTTAGATAGATAGACCATCACCAAATATCAAATAAGAGAACCCAAATATATATATATATATATATATATATATATATATATATATATCTAACTATACATATATATATGTATAGTTAGATAGATAGACCATCACCAAATATCAAATAAGAGGACCCAAATATATATATATATATATATATATATTTGGGTTCTCTTATTTGATATTTGGTGATGGTCTATCTATCTAACTATACATATATATATGTATATATATATAATAAGTAAAACTACCCTAAGAATAGAATAGATTTCCCCGAGAAACAAGATTGATTTGTGGTGATGGTGTATATATATATATATATATATATATATATATATATATATATAGAGAGAGAGAGAGAGAGAGAGAGAGAGAGAGAGACTAAAATTATAAAGCGTTAGGGCTCGGAATGTGAGAAGGTTTCGGAAACGGTAATTTTCGCCAATCTCCAAAAACCGATATAGACCAGTAATTCCCATTTCCAGCTTTTTAAAGCCTACTTCCCAACCTCTAATAACTGCTCTCTGGATTCAGTAGGAGGATAGATGACGGACCCTAGTACCCTTTTAAACAATCATAAAGTATTAAAGAGTTTCCATCCAAACAAAACTATTTACGCAAAAGGGGTGCATTTATACTGTGAGGGGGAAATATACAAGCGTTAAACCACCAAGTAGTTTCGAAGAGGTCCATCCATCAAGATCTGATCAATTTTGCTAATGAGACTAGATAAAACTATACCTACTGCAAATAGAAAAACAAATTGTCCCTTGTCGAGAAGTGGTGACAGCTGGAATAGGATTTAGTATCAGAGGCTGGCCCCTAGAGGACAGCCTTCGACACGAAAACAAACCACAATTAGAATTATGGGTAGTTAATTAACGTTGCATTGGAGCCACACAGTGGGCTATTAGCGAAGGTCCGGGATCCATTCCGAAGGGAAAGATCCAAAGACAAAAGCCTCGTTATTTTAAACCACGGTCAGATGACGAGGTCACACCTGAGCTGGCACCACACTCTCGAAACTTCCACATCATGTCAATGTGAGGCCACGACAGATTTAACGTGCTCTAGTCCCGATGTGCACGACTGTCTTTGGTTGGACCGAGTTTCGAACTCGCAACCCTCATGTTGCTAATCCGTTGCTCTTCCAACTGGGCTACCGCTGCCCTAGAATTATGGGAAAGCAAACATTGTTGATTGGATAGCATCAACTCAATAAACTGCAAACATGGTAAAAACATTTTTTTAAATAGCTTGTCAGATTTACTATTTTTAAATTTATCATATAGTAAAAAACAATTTAAAACACCAGATCCCGAGTTTTAAAACTGCAATTTCGAGTATTATAAAATATCCCTGGATTGTTGGAAGGAAATATCGCATCCAATTCTCACCCTCGGGATTGAAAAACGCCAAATGCGACATTAAATAAAAATTGAATTCTGTCCATTTAAGGTTTTTCTACAGAAATCTAGTAAGTTGTTGCAGTGCCTAGACGAAAGAGCTCAGAAGTTCATTTGATGGAGTACTATTCTGAATTCGATTATCAAAATAACGAAGGCTCACGATTATTTGAGAAAAAAAATTATCTAATAGAAATAATTTCCGTTAAATAAGAATAATTGTTAACGTTAAATGTCCGACATTTCAAATATCCGTTGAATTATTCGCTGAATAGAAAATATCCCTAAACATTCTTTCCTTTTCTTAATAGAGACACAACTGCAGATGAAAATTGACATTCAAGCAATTTCCTTTTAAAGACAACAGAATACTTTCTAGATAGGTCAATATTCCCAAGCGTTATTGTATTCGAGCCTTTTGTAAATTACTAATCTTTCCTTTCAATTCTTTTCAGTGCAGCCACATTCTGTGCCAAAAGAAATCGTAACACTCCGAAGCCTGCGATCGATCGGAATGAAACTTAGCATGTACTTAAAGAGAAAGAAATTATCACAATAACCAAATCGTAAGAACTCTTTGTTATTGTAGAATTACATAAGAAAGATCATAAATTAGAAGGTTGTAAAACCTTATCTAGAGGCTGTTCATGTCGATATAAAGCGTGGCATGGAGCAAAGGGTCCTTATTCTATTCTGTGGCAAATTATGCCCAGCAGTCTACAGCTGGTGCTCCAGATCCCTTATATTCCGGGTATGGTACAATTGACGCCCTATATATAGACATAGTCAATTATAGGGATTTATATTCCTATAATTGATTATATTCCAATCCATTATATTCCAGGGATGGTACAATGGGCGACCTAGCATATGCGAAACATGCTCAAAATGGAAGTCCAATCTGGAGATCTCGCTGCCCAAGGAAGGATTTCAACATCCCTCTAATAGTGGTATGAGGTAGTTTGACAGCACAGTTGAACAGATCTTGTAATCTCTTATTTTGCCTTTCTTGTCCCGTGTCAAAGGAGATATTTACCAACTCGATTACACCAGGCTATACACGACTCGCCTCTCAAAGGAGTGTCTCCGTGGTGATGAAACCCTTCCTAGGGCAGAGAGATCCCTAGATTGGACTTCCATTTTGAGCATGTTTCGCATATGCTAGGTCGCCCATTGTACCATCCCTGGAATATAATGGATCTGAACAGCTGCTACAGAATGCTTGTCATAATTTACCAAAGGATAGCACAAGGACTCCATTTGACTCCAAGTCATACCCTATATAGACATGTATTGCCGCCAGAGGGGGCTTTATAACTTACTAAATTATTACCTTTATTGTGTAAATCTACGATAAAATAGTCTTCTAGATTTGATATTGTGATAATTTCTTTATCTTTCCATGTGCATCACACATACTAAGCTTTATTTCGATTGAACACAGGCTTCCGCGTGTTAAGATTATTTTTGGTAGAGTGTATAAATAATGGTTCGAAATATATCTCTCGCGTTGTACGGAAAATGTGAGAAACGTGACGTATGCAGACATGGGATATAACCTGAGAATGTCTTTTTGTATCTGGAATTAAAAAAAACAAACAAATTAAATCACATCTCATAGACTCAATCGATGCATTAAGAAACACTAGGAAGGAATGAACGCATCAAAAACTGTAGGAAAAAACACAGAATTATGCTTCATTTCAATCTTTAACTAATTTTGAAAATTACTAAAAAATCCAGGAAAGAACAAAGAATGATTTAGTTTCCAGGAAACAATATCGAAGGGCGGCTCGAACGATCAACACGATGTCTTATCAGACCAGATGGAATAACCTTATCTTATTAGTGACTTATGCCTCTACCTATTCATTACTCAAAATTATCTCGAATTAGTTCAAAATAAGTTTAAATTCAAAAGAACCACCCACTGGACTGCACGAACGTGCACGGCTTCCCTCAGGCAAGCTACACATTGGCGTATACCCATGCGTATCGACGTATTTTCTGTTCAGAAAAGGAATACTCTTGCTCATGAATATTTCAGCCTACTTTGTTGTAGGTAATGGTAATGTTAATTAATTAACGTCGCACTGGAGCAACACAACGGGCTATTGGCGACGATCCGGGATCCATCTCGAAGGGAAAGATCCGAGGACAATGCCTCATCATTTTGAACCATGGTCAGATAGCGAGAACGACACCTGAGCTAGCATCCCACTCTCCAAACTTCCACACCACTCCAAAATGAAGACATTTGAGGCCACGACAGATTTAACGTGCCACAATCCCGGTGTACCCGACGGTCTTTGGCTGGACTTAATTTCGAATTCGTAACCCTCCGGTTGCTAATCCGTTGCTCTTCCAACCACCCTTGAACCATTTTGACTAGTCAATAATTTTATGAAGGAGTGCGAGCATAGTTCAGTTCCTTAGGACTTGTATATTTAGGGATAATAAAGTGACTGCTACTTCAGCGTTTAAATTTTGGTATAAAACATTTGCACATTTCTATAGGACATTCCTTCCTTAAATTTCAGTCTATACTCACTATTAGTCAGCTCTGTAGTTGCCCATGTGGATGTGTACTCTGAAATTGACAATTTAAATTTATAGTCAGACCTCAAAATAAATGCTGTTTTGTTTGTACTCTAGGTGTCCGGTGACTTTTGCCAGTGCAGTGTATGACTATGCTAACTGATATATTTGCATATTTGGAAACATGTTTCTATGTTCAATCTTCTAACAATTTCAGGCCTCATGTGTGTATGGAGCGTCAGCTGGCGACCGTCAAAGTCCAGAAGCCCTGTATCAGAGCATATACTCAGATGACCAAAGTGTGGCAGCCCAATTGCGGACATCACAGCTGGTGTGTTACGTATGAGCCTAGGTATTTATTTGACAGTTTATTGCGAGAAAAGCTGCTCTTGTGATCTTTGCTTTATTTTATCGTATTTTTGGCTCAAGTCTGTAATCCTGGAAATAAAAACATTTCTAACATATAATATACGACAGCTAAATTTTAATAGTGGCAGCACACATGTGGAATTGCAATATGTTTAGGGCTCCCAACTATTGACTGAATACTTGACATACATCATTGTCAAATAGACCTGCTTTCCCCAAATTTGCCTCTGGTCAACTGTGGAGAATGCAATTACTAAATGATATCGCGACAGCCAAATAATGACTACAAAAAGTGACACAAAGGAATCGAAAAGCTCTGAAACGTTCTGCCAAAACCGTTTCAAGAGTCCACAGCATTTAGTATTTGCAGTAGGACGGTTCGTACGAAGTTACATTTGATTGACCGAACAGCTGATAACTTCTGAAATGCCCAACCCCCAGCTGGTGCAAATGTCATTGGAATCTGATCAATGGAAACACGTTTTGGTGGATTGACGAATCATGTTTCACTTTGTTCCAACACTATGGTCTTTGCTAGGTATTGCAAATGCCTAGTGACCTGCTGCAGTTCAGTCTGAAGTTTGGAGATTGTAGTATGATAATCTGGAGCTATGCATCAGTACTCACTTGGGATGTTAATTCCTATAATTGGTATCACGAATGCCAATGGGGTAGTATCACTGTTGTCACTATCACTGCTTGTTTTCCGAAAGGCAGGGATTGACTGAGGAATAATTGCTTTTTTCGTCGCAGATTGGCCGGCACGTCTGTTCAGATACCGCTCGGGGCTCGGATGTTTTAGTGTAAAACAAGTTTAACCCTCCAAGTGGTTTCAACGAGATATTTCGTTCATGGAGAACTGACCAATTTCGCTAATGACGAGACATCGTGACTTCAAGATATCGCCTATTTTTTTATGATGACGAGATCAAGATCTGGTCAGTTTTTCTAATGACGAGATATCTCGTCCATCAAGATTTGGTCAGTTTTGTTAATTACAAGATACTTCGTCGAGACAACCACCAGGAGGGTTAAGGGAAGGAGCCATACTAATTATTAAAATTCAGATGGTAGGTAGGTTGTTGAATTAACGTCGCACTGGAGCAACACAACGGGCTATTGGCGACGGCCACGTTATTTTAAATCGCGGTCAGATGACGAGGTCATCACCTGAGCTGTCACCCAAATCTCCAAATTTCCATCCCAAGCCAACGTGAGGACATTTGAGGCCATGACAATTTTAACGTACACCAGCCCCACGTACACGACGGTCTTCGGTTGGATCGAGTTTCTATCTCGTAACCCTCCGGTTGCCAGTCCGCTACTCTTCCAACCTGGCTACCGTGGGCCCGTTGAAATTCAGGAGACAAGACACTCATTATCACGTTCATATATTGCGGAAGTCTATTTACCTTTTAGAATTGACATCATTTTCTACAGTGATTTGAAAAGGGGCAGCAATTTCTGTTATACCGAAGGCAATTATACTTATTTAGTTTAAAAAAGAAAATTATGACCTTGGCAAACAAATTTGCGACAAGCCACAAATGTTTGGTTTTGCACAAAAGTATACCATTAATGTGTTCAAATCTGAACACACCTGATAAAATGTTATGTTTCAAGAATAATACTCAAGACACGAAAAAAACGTAACAAATGAAGACGCAGATTTAACTTTAAGCAAGATTTTTAAATTTCAAACACAAAATTACTCTAAGGCTTTGTAGGCTTATATATAAAAAGTAGGCGAAAAATTAAACTTTGAAACATAACAATGAAATGGAATTCTGTGAATGTATTAAATCTCTTCACTGCGTTTAGTTTTCTATGAAAGCTGAAATGTGCTGGACCAAAATGTTAAGTGTACCTATGACTTAATGCCTCATGTCTCGGAAGTTTGACTTTAGATCAGAAAGATTTTAATTCATCGTGATACAGCAGCAAATCTAGCATGCACAGTTCTAAAAGATAAAAGATATCAGTCTCCCTCGTATTGCGACAGTGCTTCGAGAAAGCTTCCTAGATAGGCACAGATCTTCGAAGATGTATAATATCAACAGATTCAAAAGGTAATAAATCATAGTTATTTAATCATAACAATACAGACAATTGCTGTCTTAAAAGGAGAATGTAGTCAAGGGAACTCATTTTATGCCATGCGCATCTGTGCATACCAAAATTTACACCTGTTCGATTGACAGGAACGAGTCGGCATTTGCATAATGCAACAAAAGAACAGATGCCACCACATCCCCGTTGAAAAATGCATAAAACAACTAAAGCTGACACTTCTTTCAAACACTAATATCCGAGAAGAGACTGACAGAGCTGGCACGAATTAAAAATATGATCTGTTCAATTACATTAGACTCTAATCTATTCTTGAAAATAGTAATAAGGTTTATACGGCTGCCGACGTTTCAAAATTTTGATACGTGTACCAGCAGAAGGAACAAATTTTCTATTGAATATTAAAAATGGCTATCCAATTTGGAACATTATGCAGTGATGGTTAATTTACAAAGCATCAATCCAGGTAACCAATTTTGGGAATATTGGAAGCATATATTAGGATGATATATAATCATTTAAGGAAAGTATAGCAATTTTAGTGGTTAAAGCAGAGGCGGAGTGGCTTCCAAAACTTACAGTGGAACGTATTAATGAGGTTCATATTTAGCCTTCTCAGTGTGATGCAGCACATTTCTAAAAGGGAGTCAGAAATTCCTGTAAGGGAATTTGCCCTGATTGCTGTCTTGTGCACAGATATTATAAGTACCTAATGGATCAAAATCAAATTTCTTTTCAATTTCAGTTCTTAGAATATTTAAAAACTTCTTCACTAGATGGCAGCACTGTTATCAACATTTTAAAATTTCCTACTACCAAGCAGCCCGCGAACTTCAATCTATCTTACAATGAAGGAAACAGATGCCGTCTCTCCGATGGGGTACAACTGTTACATTGTGTACGAAGACCTTTTCTTTTTAAAAGTGAAAATTTTTTAAACAGAGTGTATCTGATGGGCTTCAGCCATACTCAAAACAGTAAAAAGCACTAAGTTTTATAGATTTGAAATTATCAATTGGTTTCTAGAGGAATTGCTTAAAACTTCTGCAACACTCATGAAAGTTTGAATTTGTGCGTGAAGTTAACTTCAAATCTAGTTTCTTCATTTCTTGCAGGTACTTTTCAGTTTTGTTAGATGTTTGTGATGAAAAACCCTACACATAAACATAAATTCCTATGTACTTTAAATATATAGAAACAATTGAACAAAATTTTAATTAAGTTGATGCTGTTGATTTTATCAGATTGGATGGTTAATTTCTAATTCTTTCAAGCATGAAAATTCAGTTTTATAATTGTGATATAATTGTAAATATAATCTACATTAAAAATAATTTTCGATGGTTTGGAGGATTATTCGTCATTTTCAAAAGGTGTAGGATCTTCATAAAAAATTCTTTCCCTTGAATGCAGAATTAGCGGTGATAAACATTTGCCAAAACTTTCCTTGGCAAAAGTCAATAAATGAGTTCAGAAGAGTAAATTTAACCAAGTTCAATTAATTTATAAAAATGAAAAGAGCCTTAGAAATTTGAAAATGGTGTATCGAGAAAACCGAATTTAAAAACTGCCTTTTATAAGCCTATCAGAAACTAACAAGAGGTGTTAACCAGTTGATAGTTTTATTTAAAAAAATCTTTTTGCGAAGTATAAAACAGAACTATTTCTTTCCTTTTTGAAATAAAATTTCAATTTTGTTGTTTTGGGGCAATTTTCATTCTAGAACCCTCTTAATTGCTTTTGATCAGTTTATTGTCCTTCAGGTCCATTGCCCTTTTCAACTAACCCTTGTAGATCACGTTTAGCAAACAGCTCTACAAGAAGTATTAAAAACGCTCTAATGCTCCAATGAAATACTAAATCCTCTGAAAGTTTTAATCGGAAAGGTTAAATCTAGTGTATCAAATGTTATATGAATACCCTATACTCGCAAAATATCAAGAATATTAAAACAACGTTTTCTGGAAATGAAATTTCTTTATAACAGTTTGCTGGGATTCACATATATGGTGCATTATGAAAAGGAATTTAATCTCGACGAATGGTATAAGTTAAAAAGGTAGGGGAACGCAATGTGCATATGGCCCCCTATATGGAGAAAAAAATTCAAATAGAAAAAGTCGCTCCTTGCTTATCAGTATTAAAACTAACATCACTTTTCTAACTAAAAGATTCACAAAGACATTAGGATAACTTTCTAAAGTTTTTAACATTTTAAGCTTGCAGAAAACCAATCTGAAATAAAAAAAGAAGCTTATCTGGTAGTAAAAGGGTAACGCAAATGGTGATATTTTTATCAACACACTTTTCAACGATTACGAATTCTCTTGATATGCTTATATTTATGCTGAAACGTTAATTATACAACTAAATGGTTAATAGAATCGACAGCTGGTTAGCTGGATAATTGTATAAGACATAATGCAAATATCTCAATTTTTGTGATTGATCCCTTAATTGAAATGTAATATATATCGATAATTGTTATTGTCTTAATATCGCAGCGAGTTTTTAAGTTAAAAAGATGGGGTGATATTATTGTACTAAAGAAGTACTCTGAGTACTTATATTTTGTACTCTGAGGGGACCCTTGCAACAAAATGTCACGTCAGATTGTTACAATCCTTTTTGACGATTTTTCTAATTTGAAGTATGAGTTTGCGAACAACACCAACAAGATAATACCTGTATACAAATTATGAAATACCCTTTTTAATTTGTTCTTGGCAGATGTGTTTTGGTTTGCTGATTCATATTACAAATAGGTTTTGTTTTCACTTTTATTCAAAAAAAGATTAGTCCATCATAAATATTTAAATAGTCTATGGAAGGGGAAAAAACGCGTTTGTCAGAGATTAATTGAGAAGCAGGTCCTTATTTTTCAGAATAATTTTTAAAACATTTTATTTCTTTTCAGTGTAGCCCAAAGTTGTTTATACTTAATTTAAATTTTATACAAAGAGATACTAATCTTTCCTTTACTTAAATACTTAGATTTTGAATTAAGTATGCTGATTTTGTGAAGGGCAAACGATTTACAAGTAAACAATGAATCAAGAATATATAGTGTTAATTTTGTGCAGATGGTAATGCAGAAACACGAATAACACTAAAGGTGCTACTTTTTACAACTCTATAAATTGTAAAAGTAACCAACATTTTACAAATTAAATTACTTTCGACATGCGAGTATTTTAAGGATACTCCATTTTTTTATACTGTACACTACAGTACTATTTAAAAGTTTTAAAAGTGTTCTAAAAACAGTGTTTATTTCTAATGGAAACACAAAAAACAGGTGTGGACAATAGATTTAGATAGTATTTAAAAAAATTATTAGTTTTATTGTGTACATATAAATAAAAACCAAAGGTGTATTCCACACTATAGTGTAATATTTACACGATTTCTCTTGATAAGAATTGGAAAGGAATACCGATCGTCTTCGAAAATTTCTGAATTAAATGAAAGAAAGAAAAAATTGGGGATATGAGAAAGAAACATCAAAATAAACAATAGAAAATATTTCTACTCAAAAATATCAATCCCCGTACAATAATAAAATTATTTTCATTCTCAAGAATGCTATATATGCTCATTTAAAAGTTGTAAAAAAGTAAACTCAATTTTGAAAATAAATAAATGTTAGGGAGAGGCTTGCACACGTTTGTTCTCTTAAGTTGGCCCTACTTCTTTATCTGTAGTTTTCAGAACCCCTTTTTACCTTTTTAATAAGACCCACCAAGTACATTTATCAGTAGGGAAAACATGCTTTTGGGTAATGAGTATTTGTAGTAAAATATTTCCCTTGTCTCAGATCAACATAACTAAGTATCAACTGATTATAGTGCACCATATTATATATACATATACTATGCAATTTTGTCACATATATTGATTGTAGCACGGATTTGATTAACGATTTAAAAGTGTATACATAATGATATAGAACTCAAGTTTAGTACAATAATTAAAATAGTCATAATAGAGGCTATTACAATTTTAGAATATTAGATAAAAAATCAAATATTTCTTAGAAGTCTTATTCTTTAGAAGATAATTATAACGAAATTAATTTTAAATTTTCAACTATTTCTTATTACAATAATATAAACTTTGTTCTTAAAACTATTAATCAAAATATCTTAAATCTCATAAAAGTTCAATTACTTTTAAATACGTCATTTTACAGATCACATTAAACTTTAAAAGTAATTAAGTAGCACACACACAGAATTTATTATCTCTCTCTCTCATAATTAAGTATTAATTATTCTTATGATCAAGTATTTTTTGAATGTGTATAAGAAATAATTTTTAACTTGGAAAATTACTTTAAAAATTCAGTAAATTAGAAGTTTTCAATTTAAATTCTGGTTTTCAGTTTAGAGCTTGTTGAAAAGATACTACGTAGAGTTTTAACACCGTTCAGGGCACACATATGAGGCATTTTCTGCTAACCTAAAGAGAAGTGGTGGCGTTTCTGTGCGGCGATACGTGTTCCATGTTCGTATTCCGAAAGTGACGTCACTTGGCTTGTTTTTCGACTACAATTTCAACATTTCGCCAATACAAATTCCAAAGGATGAATTCCAAATTGATGTATGATAGTTGATTGCTCAACACCAATCAGATTAAACGCCAAATGTCACCAAAACGGCCATAAACTACATTTCTAGATAACCCCAATATGTATCATGCGAGAGCATTTGGATAGCTGGAGTAAAATCTCAGCAAAGCGTCTGGTTTGTTTGTTTACACTGAAATTCGTTCTCATAGGAAGGAGAGGACAGCGTTACTATGGTAACTGGCCCGAGAGTCTCGATACACCGAGAGCTATGAGCCCGATAACTGAAAAGCTTTTAGTACAGTAATGTGCAGTCTGTATTCTAATACTTAAATATAGTTGAACATTGTGTTATGCACTTGGTACACGTTTAACAATTCGAAATACATAATTGTATTTTATGAAAGGCCCATTATCTAGATAGGCCTATCCTGGCCACATACGGGGAAGGGGGCTGCCAATAAAAATGGAGTGACCCATACCACAGGTCATCAACAGTTGCTACTCAAGCAGACTTTAACTCTTACCATTATCAATAGGCTCTCTGAATGATACTTAGGGCTGTGGTAGAGCCCAGTTGGAAGAACAATGGATTAGCAACCGGAGGGTTGCGAGTTCGAAACTAGGTTCAGACAAAGACCGTGTATACACCTGTAAAGACCGTGTAAAGACCTGGTGCACGTTAAATCTATCGTGGCCTCAGATGTCCTCATGTTGGCGTGGTGTGGAAGTTTGGAGAGTGGGGTACCCGCTGAGGTGTAAGCATAATCATCTGATAATGGTTCAAAATGACGAGGGGCTGTCCTTGGATTCGGGATTGATCACGGACCGTCGTCGATAGCCCGTCGTGTTGCTGCAGTGCGACGTTAACTTACTACAACCACAACTACTGAATGATATTTAGAATAGGTCCTCTTTTATCCGAATTAAATACCAAGCCAAATAGATTTGAGTCCACTGTGCAAAATAATTGCTTTTTGGATTGCTTTGGAAATATGAAATGTCTATTTCTTTTTTCCCAGAACTGTGTACTATACAGGATACCTGGATTCGTACGAATCCCAGTACAGCACAGTCCCGAAGTGCTGCAACGGATGGACGCAAAAGAAGGACGAACCGGGATGCTTCCACCGTAAGTCTTATGATTGTTTCCTTGTCTGTTTTACTTGCGAATGTTTTGCATTATATTTATATCCATGGCGACATTTATGGAATTTAAAATCCAGATGTCAGTAACCATACTTACAGCAGAAAGGGATGGAGTTTTTGTTGCAAGAGATTTTATAGTAAGAGAGATATACAAATATTAAAGAATCACTCCGCCCACAGGGGCACATCTTTTTTTAGGTGCGCACAGGCATCACAACCCCGAGGTACCCGATGATCCGTCCTCTCTTCTGTTTTACCCTAGCCTACTCTTCTGTCTTTTACTTTTCCTCCCTCGTTGTTATTTTGTGTTTAGCGCATCGTGGCTAATTATGGCCCTTGCGCCATAAAACCCCAAAACAACCAACTGGAGTCGCTCTAGTTTTAATGCGTTATTGCTATTTTACTGACGCTTGAAAATTGAGATTTGCGTAAGTAAACCGGATAAATACTTTTAAAACGTATCCTTTGTGGACTATTAGTTATTAAACGAACGGGTTGAATTATCTTTGTGTAGGTTTTGCTGTGAGGTAACGACAACATAAAAGCACAACCAAGCACTTTTCAAATTAATGGATTGAAAATTAAAGAAACAATGATCGCAAGCAACGTTGGCTACCCTTCCTCACTACACTCAAATAACTACCTTTATACATTTCAGAAATTTCAGCAAGTATCATCTAGTAGTAAAAATAAATAAAGACCACCACAAAACTCAATCAATGAATGACAAAGAGCCTAGAGAAAAGTTGTAAATTAAATGACAAAAATTTGAAAAAATATTTTTAACACCAGACAGTTTTATACAGGTTTTCTGAAATAAAGACCTAAAAAGATTTTATAGCATTAGAAACTTTTTCAATGCTATTTCATGACATAATTGATATCAATCTTTGAATGCAGTAGTGAGGACACATTTAAGACTTTTGAGGGGAAATGTTATATATTTTGTACTTAAAATGTTGTGTGTCTTTAATAGAGCTACATTAACCTATTGAAAGATAGAGATAAAAAAATCTTAATTTAAATAAATGAAACTTGTTTGGGATACCGTTTTGTCTCCCCCTTTTGCAAAGAACAACCCAAATACTTTCAATTGCAAATGTTTCATATTAAATAGTATTTGTATTATAATATCAAGAAATTTATTTCTCTGAAAAAATACAAAATTCAATACTTTATGTGATCTCCCTCTATCTTAAATTTTCCAATTACTATAAACTTCTTAGTCCATTAACAAGCACAATTTTAAAAGTTCTGATTTTCTACGAATAAAGTTTAGTGGGAACAAACTTGTGGAGTCTTACATGTTAATGTATGAAGAAAGTTTTATTTATTGTAAAATATAGACAGAGGAGTCCTTCATACTATTCAAAGACTGAATAGTAGGAAGTTTTATTTCATATTTTTCAAACAAATATTTTTCTAGAGCTAAAACTATTATAATATTTTGTTACCATATTTTAGACATTTTTGTGATATGATGTATGTACCTACGGATGAGGAAGTCAAGGTTGTGTGAGGACTTTTCCTGGTAATCCTCGTAATAAATGCTTGACATCTGCATTCAATATTTTCCAAAGAGGATTTGCTCGGAATTCACTGAATACTGTATAATATTTGGTTCATAATCAATTTTTTCCTTTAAAATTCAATAGAAATTGTGTTCCTTCCACTGGTACACGCTTTATCAAAATTCTGAAACTCAAGGAGCCTTATAAGCTCTAAAGAGCCTTATAAGCACTAAAGAGCTCATATAAGCCACCATTTGAAAAAAAACCAAGTCTAATCTCTGAGCAGAAGCCACTTTCTGAATTTATACGTTCCACTACTATTCACTTCGTGCTTAGTGTTTGAAAGTAGTTTGATTTTTTAACGGTTTATATCTTTTTACAGGATAAGTAACATTTTAAATCATCAATGTAGTAGATGTCTACTGTTTTATAAAAGCAAATGTGTGAATTTCGATACTTTATACAAAAGTTCTATTTAACTATGCTTTCAAAGTTTGATTTTTTTTGTATATTTTCCTATCGTTATACATGAAACTTCAAAGTCCCAAAGTAATTTTAATTTGTTAATAAAAATAAGAAATAAAGGGGTGGTATTAACATATCGTAGTAACCTTTTGACGTCGGAAGCAGTCTTCAACTTTCTTCTCTTGGTATTGAAAAAGGTCTGAACGTTTCGTGAAGTTTAACCTTTTGAGATTTTGAGCACAGTAACTTAAAGTAAAATGTTTTCCCTTTTCAGTTTCATTTCATCTTGACTAAATTTGATCAACTTATCATTTTTCCGTCCGGTATTCCTTCGCAGATAGTTAACCTTTAACTGAGTGATTTTTTGAAAATTCATACAAAAAATTTAATTATTTCCGTTGCATACAAAAGCACAAACTTTGATAATATAATTAAACTTAATTTTACTAATACATCGAAATTCATGCAATTAATTTAATTTAATTTTTTATACAAGCTAAGCGTGATACATAAATAACTCAAAATATTACATTACCTGAAGAAAAAATACAAAACCAGTTAAAACTATGTCTGACTAACTAATAAACACTTTAATAGAAGTCTAAGAATTAAGGGAAATGACCCGCTCACTTAAAGATTAGATTTGTGTTGTTTCCATTCGAGAAAGTAGAATTAATAGTGGTACTAAATAGTGGTTAGGTTCTAAGTATTTAAAAACTCATACAGCGCTTATCATAAGAAGCAATTTTTTATATTGAACATTAAATGTAACAATAATTTAGGCACCGATTTTGGTACAGTATGCTGTGGAAAGTAGACTTAGAACCTGAATGCCTCAAATGTAGAATTTTTTTGCTACTTCACTCCAAATGCTAAAGCTCTTTCAGTTGTTATTCCACGTTTAGAGTTTTCTTCGTGGTCTACTATATATCATACTAAAATTATGCATTTGCATCGTTGTAATTCAGTTTGTATATTTCTAAAGAATGATAAAATAGGATTCCTACAGAAATTTTAAAGGGATTTTTCTGATTTTCTTACGCAAGTTAACTTAAAACCCTAATTTACTAAACCCTTGAGTAACAGAAACTGACGTATTAAAAAATGAAAATCCAACCAAACGTATTCACCTGTTATTACAAAAATTCATTTAACTAACGCCTGTACAGAAAACATAAATGTATATTAGTTTAAAAACAAGAATGCAATCTCAACTTTATTTAAAATATAAGTAGAAATTCTATAAATAAAACTTAAGAATTAATTCAAAAGTATTTATATCCATAGGGTTTATAAACACTTTGCTGTTAAAATAGGAATTAGCAAAAAAAACCGAATATTTCCTTTGTTCTATGCAATTATTATAGTGTCCACAAATTCCTAAAATACTGAACTCTTCTAATAGACTCAACTGTCTTTCTGACTCAGCGCATGCTTTAAATAGGGAATATCTCATTCAGCTACATCAAACACTTCATGAAAAATAATAGAGTATCAAGGAGGAATTTATTTCAGAGGAGACTCAAAGTTAGAAATAAAATTTTTATGGCTAAATGATTGCCTAACCATAACATATTTCTAAGTCTTTTTATTCCGGTCACCAGATCAGAAAGTGAACAGTTGGTTTATAACGAAGCATTAAATTTTATTATTAAACAAAAACTAGTTATTTTAATAGCAAAACAATTATTGGTTATTAAAGGTTGGATTGCTAAGTTGGGTTTTATGACACAAGGATCCTATTTGGTCAAGTTGCGCCAAACACAACACAGACAACGTCAAGCAATGGACATACACACAAGTAAAGTTTTACTGACACAAAAGAAAGAAATACACCAGGTTTAGATATAGGAATCGAACCTGCTCCGCATACAACTAGCGTATTAAAGAACATTGAAAAATGTTTTATGCAGCCTAGTACTTTATATGTAAAGATGTATACAACCAATATTTTAGGTGGTGCGTCACACTGCTCTAAATGTCATCTTGGTGGATGCGTGATTGTATAGGGCAAGATAATAAAATAAACGATTCAGGTGTGATCAGCTTACTACAAGTAAACCGTAAGCAATTGTCTAGAAAATATTCATAAATAAATATGTAAAATTATATACTCCTAGTTAGTCTAGTCTTTAATTAGTGCTAACCGTAGAGAGAAAAGCTGAACCTAAATAGGTAATTTGGGAGATAAAGGGATAACTTTGAATTTCTGAATTTAAGTATTTTAACTTTGAATGTTTGTCCTTGTTTAAAAGTAATTGAATTAACATAACACTTTAAAAATTATACATTACAACTCTAATGTAGAATGACTCAAATGGCTTGTGCTGAAGTGCTCAATGGCTTTATTCTTCCCCGTAGAACAGTTGAATCATTGTTTGATCCTCTTGGGTGGTACTTCAAGATGCTTCATAAAGAATCGGTTCGATTAAAAAACGTCTTATGAAATGTCTGAGGAATCCCATTCACTAGAGTTTATTTTCAGAAATGAGTCAATGGATCTATTACTGTATAAATTATGTCCTAATGAATCAAGAGTCGTCTTCTGTTCAAACGAGTGCTAAATGTCACTATTAGTCTTTGTATGTGTGTCCACTATTAATAGTTCAATCATTTATTGTTCAAGTGGTGGCCAAACTATCACAATTCACCTGGCACAACAAATATCAGTCGTTATAAAAATGTAATATGTGTGGATGCAAAAATCTCATAATTCTGAAGATGGGAACGTAGTCTTTATTGTATTATTTGAGTGTAGCGTCATATTTTGTGGAATTGGTTGGTTGTTTTGGAGTTTATATAATTTTATGGTGCGAGGGCCATATTTGGACAAGCTGCGCCAAACACAAAACAACGTCAAGTAAAAATATCGTGAATGAAAAAAAAGAGGGATTGGAGAACAGAATAGTACGATGAACGCAGAAAAAGATCGCTTGAGTACCCCAGGAGCGCGAGTCCTGTGTTTACTAAAGACAGTAAACCCCATGGGACAAGAAAAGATCACTCAGGTACCTCAGGTCCATGAAGACACATAAAAGAGATGTGCCCCTGAGGGCTTTTGTAGAATTGGCTTCTCGTGTAAACAAACCTGGAAGGAAACGTTTCTCTTGAAAAAGAACTACAAAATTTTATTTTGAAATAGTAGCTCAACAAAAAGATGTTAAAAACCTAAACACCGAGAACACTGATAAAAACTAGGCTGTTTTTCCGACTCGCATGCTGCAGTATTAATTTTGAGTAGAGCTGATAACTATAGAGTCAACAACACTCCAAATGACTGATAAATTACTTTATGAAAGCAAGTTGAATATGTACTATTTTGGATCACAAGCTATTGAAGAATCTCTAGAAACGAACATGCTGAACAAATGGCGAAAGAGGGTAGTTACATGCTCCATTATGAGAAAACCGTAACTTACCACAGGCTAAAGTGGAGTTATTCAATACAATTAGTTTGAATGTAAAGAGGGAACATCAGACAAAAGGTGCTGGACAATCTTGGGAGTAACTGCTGATGAGTCAAATTGCAACCGGCATCCCAAGAGAGATTACAGCAAATTTTAGATTGAGGACAGGGCACGACTATTTGAAGGCACATCTAAGTAAAATAGGAATAAAGGACAATGCATCCTGTACACTCTGCGACTCAAGTGCAATTATGAAAGCTGATCATTTAAAAGCTGGAAGTTATCTGCCATTGCTGAAACCACCTTTTCTCCCAAATGGGCTGAAAACTCGTACTTTTACTGAATGGAAAGAAGAGAAATGGATAACATTCCGTCTTCTGGCTTAGAATAAAAAAGTGCATGTGAAAAAATGACTTTTAAATCACATTTACTTCCAATTCTGTTTTTTCAAAAAAAGTTTCAAGTCAAAGTCATCTTCAAACGTCAATCTTATGGCGCAATAATACCGATGAAGTATAACAGGGTACTTTGGCATACCGTCATTTTTTCAATAAAGAATGTGTACAAGGCCATCAAAAGAGAAGGACTGCTTCCCTCTTCCGTGACATGACAGTAAATAGCTGAGTTGTGTACAACAAACGAAGATGCAAATTCAACTATTAATATCCGTTTTTATATATAACAAATTTACGTTAATAGAATAAATCTTTTTTGAGGTTTTAAAAATTATTTAGTCTCTTCTGATATTATCTTAATCCGCTATCAATAAAAAAATAAAGCATTTCCCTAATTTATTAATCAAAAGTCAAATTCATTCATCAAATAACATTGACATTATAACACCGACAAAAACCACCAAAAATGAAGAGAAATTACGTTGGTTTTTGTATTTCATGTGTAACAAAATATTTCAGCTTTTCTGTAAAATTAAGGCAAACATAATTTAGTTGCATTTTAAGGAGCTTTCCCTGACACCCCCTGATTCTGTTTCTGTATTATAGATAATTTGATCTAAGCTCAACAATTATATATATATATAATTGTTGAGCATGCTATAATATATATATATATGTCATAATAACAGATCTTATAAGCCTGCAGTCGTGACGAGAGTGGCAAGAGTGGTGTAAGGCAACCGGAGAGAATGATCCATTGATATTGAGTGTAATGCAGATTCCATAACAATTCTTTATTATTTCAGTAGACAAGTAATTACATCATGAGGTTGTTGAGGGTTTGGAGTTTGGAACGGCTCTGAGGGCTCCTTAGCCCAAGAGACTCGTGAAAAAATAAATAGTTTACAAAGATCTCGCTAGAGGGATTAGGATTAAGAAAAATATTATTGGACCAGGGGATTTAACACGAAATTTCATTGGTAGAAGTCGGTGGTTTTACGAAGGGGGAATGTGATCTTACATATGCGATTTGAAAGCAGGAGAGTCCTTGGGAGGTCTAAGCTAACGAGGCGGCTTGAGTTCAAAGGTGAAAGGGAGTCACGAGGTCCGTGGGAGGTCCAGTTAACGAGACGGCTTGAGTTCAAAAGTGAAAGGCAAGATATTGACCACTTAGATAGGGAGACAAAGACTGGGATAAAAGGGAACCGCTAAGGGGTGATCTGTAGTGAAAATTGTACTTAGGGGGTTATTTTTAGGTATCGTTTCATATCCCCCCCATTTAGAAGGGAAAGTCTTACCGTTCCAGAAAGGCTTTCACTAAATTATCAACAGTACAAAACATACAATATAACAAAGATACAAAATGACATTTCAAAACAAATATGATACATAAACACTTGATACACAAATAATACAATATTAATTTACAAATATCAACTAGTAGATGATTAATGAAAGTAAAAAACATCTAGCATAAGGACTTCAAAATTTATCCTTACACCTTCATAAAAGCTTCCATATGTCCTCTACTTAGTGACAATTCCCAAAATATTCAAACATTTTTCATGTATTTTATCAAAATTTCCTATGCATGGTGACTGAAAAAATATACAGTATTGTAAGTTTTGGTGATGAACCATATACGACATTATAATCACATCACTAAACAATCTTATTCATTAATTTGACGTAACAAAATCTGTGAAAAGGAAAATAAAAAAAAATAACTCAGGAACTTAGATGTGCAATGGAGACGACTTCTCTGTAGCAGTACCGACATGTCAGTGATGTCTGTACCTACGAGAGCGTTACTGTAAGTAGGCTAGAAATGAGCTCCGTATATTCTAAATGAGTAACTGCTCATTGTAAGCTACTAATTCACGTCAAGCATCCTGAAACGTTGAATATGTGTGTGCCGTGTTGTATAATGAATTTTTGTTTAATCATTTGTTAACTTCAAAATCAATGTATTCTGTGATCAATATGTGTGAAATTTCGTTCATTCATCAGTATAAAATCATTATCAGTACAATCATTTCATTATCAAACAGTACAAAAATAAAAATACGTAATGAGAGACTGGAATGTTGAGGAAAAGTATTTTTCATCAGTGTCCTCGTACGATAAAAATTTAAAGAACTACCCTAAAAACTTTCCATATTATTAGGTAGAAAGATTAGGACATGTTACAAGTAAGTACAAAAGAGAAATAGAGAGATACTTTATATATATATATATATATATATATATATATATATATATATATATAGTCGGTTCATCCCATACTAACACAATAAAATAATTCAATAAACAATGAAGGTTATTCAAATAAATCGCAGTACATAATAAACATTATTCAACATGAAAACAAATTATTTACATTATTCGACACATTGCTAATTCTTCATTGAATACATTTCATGCATCATGTAAGTTTCATTTATATGATGTTTGTAATTACTTCACATCTAATGTTTGAATTTTAAAACCGTTTGAAACAAAAGTAAATAATTAAAGGCAAAACTTTTTCAGAGCCTTGTCAGTAGCGACAATGCACAAACAGGAAAAATAATTGGACGACGGGTTTGTATTGAATTGGAGATGGGAAGAGATAAGGAAGGCTTTCGACGGGGGTCACAACCAGTTGGGGTGAAGAAAGAATGAAAAGCGAAGCTTTGGGGGGAGAAAATTCTCCCTCTTTGTCCGAAAGTCGTAAATTCCATGCGCATTATATTCTCTTTGAACGAGAACTAGGGCTACTTGGTTTTACGCGAAGATGTGAAGCGAGGGTACTCTGATTTCCCTTAAGAACTGGTATTTTCGAAACAGACACTTTGGTGTTATTAGCAACTCGAATGGGAATTTTACTTTTTCTAACTGGAAGAGGAGAAATTTGATAATCAGATGCTGGGTAAAAATGACGTAATCTAGTCGAATGCACTACTTCAGAATCCTTTTTGTGGAGAGGGTTAGGCCTATTTATTTCATAATTTACGTCAGAAAGTTTCTTCAGGATAACGTATGGTCCTGTGAAAGTTGGATTTAATTTTCGACTATTGGGATAAACAAATTCTTCATACATTACAGAGTCTCCAATGTTAAAATCACTTTTAGTAAAACGGGTGTCATATCTCTTTTTTGAAATCTCATGGAATTTCTTAGTTTTTTCTTCGGCAATTTTTCGGGCCTCTTCAATGGGCGGATACAAATTTGGTTCAACTATAGGTTCATAAGGAAGTTTTCCATACATTAAATAAGTAGGTGGGAATGTAGTAATCGAATGAGGAGTGTTGTTGTATTCTTCCGTGACTTGTTTAAGTAATTGGGTCCAAGGAGTACTATTTGTTTGAGCATTAATTTTACATTTCAACCTAGTTATGAGGGTTTGGTTGACGCGCTCAACTTTACCATTAGTTTGAGGTCTGTGTGCAGAAGTTAGTAATTGAGTGACGTTATATTTTTGCAAGAAATGCTTGAATTTGGGTGACGTGAAGGCTGCATGTCTGTCACTTAGAATTTTCTTTGGAACTTGAATTTGGAATACCTGTTTAAGACAGTTAATATAAGCATCTGATGTCACACTTTTTGAAGGGAATGTCCAAATATATCTTGTTGCATGATCTATTAAAATATGTAGGTACTTTTTTGGAGAGCCATAATAGCTTAATCCGCCAACTGTATCCACGGAAATTAATTCGAAAGGCTCATGACTTGTGGGAAGGGATTTTAACAAGCCATATTTCTTTTGCTTTTTCCTTTTATTCAATTGACAAACTTCACAGTGTCGGACATAATTCCTAACATCATTTACTATACCAGGCCAATAATATTGTGGCGATAATAAATTTAACATTGATGACACTCCTAGGTGCCCATACTCAATATGTGCTTTCTCTAACAATTTTGAACAAAGTGAAAATGGGACAACAACTTTATTCAAACCTTGTTTTCTAATTGTCCAAAGATTATCCAATTTTTTGTATTTGCGATTACAAACATTATCATTTTCTTGACTTTCTTTGAGCTCAGAATGAGTTAATAATTGTGCTCTTGGCAGCACGTGATGATTTATGGGGTTTCTAGTTAACATGTCAGCTTCTACATTAGTAGATCCCTTTTTGTATTTAATTGTAAAATTGTACATAGACAATTTCAATGACCATCTAAAAAGCCTACCGGTTGGGTGTTTAATATTTTTGAGCCAAACCAGGGCAGCATGATCGGTATAAATAGTAAAGTGATTTCCATGAAGATAGCAGTAAAATTTTTCGACGGAATCTATTATAGCCAAACATTCAAGTTCTGTTATCGCGTAATTTTTCTCGTAAGGTCGTAATTTTCTAGAGTAAAAGGAAACTGGGTGTAAGGAACCATCTGGATGTTCCTGTTTTAAAATTCCTGAAATTGCTTCTCCTGAGGCATCGGTGTATAAATGGCAGGGATAATTCGGGTTAAATAAACTTAACACATTCTTAGAGATTAAGATATCTTTGAGTTTCTTAAATGAGGCCTGACATTCTTCTGACCATTGATATTTTACATCTTTTTTAAGAAGGTTATTCAAAGGGGCTCGAATTTTCGCATAATCTGGAATGAATTTGTTATAGACATTAACACTTCCAAGAAATCTTTGCAACTCTTTGGTGTTTCTGGGTGGTTGAAGTTTTTTGATAGTTTCAACGTTAATATTACTTGGTTTGTAAGTACTGTTCTCAATTTCATATCCCAAGAAATTTATTTTCGTTTTTGCAAAGTTGCATTTTGAAAGTTTGAGTTTCACGTTCTCTTTCTCACATATCTCAAAGATGATTTTTAAATGTTTCAGGTGTTCTTCATAATTTTGGGAAAATACAATTATGTCATCAAAATAATTTAGGGCAAATTTAATTTGATGCTTATTTAGAATTTGCCTTATAGCACGTTGAAATATTGCAGGGGCGTTTTTCCATCCAAAAGGTAATGTTTTCCATTCGTACAAACCAAAATTTGAGGTAAATGCAAGTTTTTCTGTGTCTTGATCCTTAATTTTGATGTGCCAGTATCCAGAGACTAAATCTAGTGTTGAAAATATTTTTGCATGGGACAATTGATCCAATACAGCATCGATACGAGGAATGGGTTCGGAATCTGTTTTAGTAATTTCATTTAGTTTTCGATAATCGATGCATAAACGAGTTTTGGAGTTTTCATCTCGTTTGTAAGCTAATGTTACAGGAGCAGCATAAGGGCTGTAAGAAGGTTTGATAATGTCTGCCTTCAAAAGTTCGTCAATTTGTTTTTTGATTTCTGCATTATCCTTAGGCGAGGCTCTATATGGGCGACAAGCAATTGGCAGTTCCGAGTTTAGAATAACTCGTTGAGGTTCTAAATTAATTGAGCCTACATCATATTTATTGTTGGCAAAAACCTTTTTGTATTTATTAATTAGAGCAGTTAATTTGCCACCAGAGTTAATACCATAATTGATATTATTCACATTATTTGAATTAACACTAGAAATAGTACAGTCCTTAATGTTATTACTATCAGTACAATTCCCAATACTATCATTCTTATCAAAAGAGTACATATTTTCACATTTCATATTTTCAACTTTTGAACATTGTTCATCATAAGTATTCTTACTAGTAGTATTCTCACATGATCCAAGATTATTATGTTGAACACTATTAGAATATTGTGAATAACCTTGATTGTAAAAATGATGGGAAATTTGTGCACAACTTATAGGAGCATTTGAAGTTACATTATGATTAAATTGAAATATTTGTCTGCTTTTGCAATTGATCTTCAAATTAAATAGATTCACAGTTTCTAAATTTAGCAATGCATAATTTAAAGCAGAGTTGATGGCCAAAAATTCAAGTTGTTTTGTAATGCAACCAATTGTAATACTGATCAAAACAATTTCACTTACCCGAATAGCACCAACTGCTTGTTGAATTTGTATCTTAGGGTTCACTGTTATTGTCTCATATTTCAAATGTCTGAGTAAATGTTCAGGAATGATATTTGCACTCGTGCCTGTGTCCAACAATCCAATGAATGTTTTGTGACCACAAAAAATAGTCACTTTTAGGTATGGTCATTCCAAATCAGGAGTTTGTCCATATTGAGTAGCTGGTTGATACGCGAGCTGAGGTAGTGGAGGAAGCCTTCGCTGAGGGAAAGTTCTCCAAGGGGGATTCCGGTCCTGTAAACGTCGGTCACGGTAGTTGAAGGGCTCTCTGTGCACGGGAGGCATCCAAAATCTCGGCCGCATCGGAAATCTTTGCCGGGGTCGAAATTCTGGACGGGGAATTGCTGCGGGAACGGGTACTCGGTCCATTCTGCTATTTCCTTGTTGATTGTCATCAGGTAATTGACTGCATAACGTGCGGGCAACTCTTAACCATTCCGTAATGGTTGATGGTTCTTTTACAATAATGAGCTCCTTAATATTCCGAGGCAAACCATTTGTTAGTCCTTGGAGTAGTATTTGGTCAGAAAGGTGTAATCGTTGACCAATGTCAAATTTCTTTTTGAAGTACTCATCAATGTCTCCAGGTTTGTCGCACGTTGTAGAGATGAAGGTATCAAAAGATATCAGAGAGGTCCTTGAAAAATAGTTGATAAGTCCTTGACGTAAATTAGCCCATTCGGTTTCGACGATACAATGATTTAAATAATAGTTCAACGCTTCGCCTTTTAAGCATTGTGAGATTAGTTCGATTCTTGAGGTTGCATAGTTGGTTGTTTTTAACTCAAAATACTTGATCCACGCTTCAACGTCGAAATTTTCTTTGGGATCAAATGCTATTATTTTTGAAAGTATTCTTTCCGAAAACTCTTCAGAAACTGGGTAGCTGGCAGTAGAATCATCTCTATTAGACATCATTTTGGTGTAGTGATGAGAGTCCGTTCAATTTCTTAAAACTTCCAAAATGAGACTTCACGGTGAGGTTCCCAAACCACAAGTTGCTATCCTGTCGACTTAAAAATCTGTCATAATAACAGATCTTATAAGCCTGCAGTCGTGACGAGAGTGGCAAGAGTGGTGTAAGGCAACCGGAGAGAATGATCCATTGATATTGAGTGTAATGCAGATTCCATAACAATTCTTTATTATTTCAGTAGACAAGTAATTACATCATGAGGTTGTTGAGGGTTTGGAGTTTGGAACGGCTCTGAGGGCTCCTTAGCCCAAGAGACTCGTGAAAAAATAAATAGTTTACAAAGATCTCGCTAGAGGGATTAGGATTAAGAAAAATATTATTGGACCAGGGGATTTAACACGAAATTTCATTGGTAGAAGTCGGTGGTTTTACGAAGGGGGAATGTGATCTTACATATGCGATTTGAAAGCAGGAGAGTCCTTGGGAGGTCTAAGCTAACGAGGCGGCTTGAGTTCAAAGGTGAAAGGGAGTCACGAGGTCCGTGGGAGGTCCAGTTAACGAGACGGCTTGAGTTCAAAAGTGAAAGGCAAGATATTGACCACTTAGATAGGGAGACAAAGACTGGGATAAAAGGGAACCGCTAAGGGGTGATCTGTAGTGAAAATTGTACTTAGGGGGTTATTTTTAGGTATCGTTTCATATATATATATATATATAGCATGTTTCATTTAAGGTAACAGAAGTACTCTAAGTTTATTCAAAGAAAAGGTCGACTACTGTTATTATAAAAGCAGTAGTCAACCTTTGAATCGACTCTAAGTTTATTTAATGGTCTCGACAACTGTTTTTATAATAATTGTTACTTAGTTACAATATCAGGTAAGGAACTTTGCGTTTTTAGCCTTTTTTCAAAGTGAATTTTTCTACTTTTCTCTCTCGTCGCAAAACCCGATATCTCCAAAAGCTCTAATCATAACGAAATATTCGGAGTCTTCAGAATAAATTACAAGTTTGAATTTATAGCCATTTTTAAAACAAGTTTGAATTTATAGCCGTTTTCTGTTACTGATCACGCTCCAGTGTGACGTTAATTAAAATACCTACCTACCTGTCACTGGTCACATTTGTTTACATAAAACTCTAAATACCTTTTACAATTATATATTAACAGTCAATTACCAAAAAATAATTTTTTACGTAAATTTATAAAATCCAAAAATTTTAAGTAATGTTTTAAAACCTAAGTTTTGCGTAATTGACAATTTTTGGTTAATTTTGTATCTGTATTTTTGATCCATAATAATTTAAAACTTTTACCAAAATTTTAACTTTTTGTGCTTTTTCTTGTGCTAAGATTTTCTAAATTTAAAGAAAATGTACACCATTTTGTTCTTTAAAGAACATTTAGAAAATTCGAAGGCTGTTCGATTCCTCTTAGATATTGTATATATTTGATATAAAATATTACTACTACAATTAGCACTGTGCTAAATACTGTAGTAAAGTAAAATAATTTTATAAATACACATATCAGTGTTATTTCTACTTCTAATTTTCTACAAGTTTAATAAGCTGTATAAAGGTTGATGATATGTAACTAATTTAATATGTCTATCAAGAGAGGGGCCGTCATGGCTCAGTGGGTATGCCCACTGCACTAGCAACCGTCGAGTTGTAGGCGATGCAGGTTCGATTCCTGTCAGGTGCATTCCTCCCTGGGTGTATTTCTCTCTTCTGTGGCACTAAAACTTTCATTGTGTGTGTGTCTATTACTTGATATTGTAAGATGTGTCTGTGTAAGTTGCGCCTCATAATTTTGAACCACAGTCATGACTAGAACACCTGAGCTGGCATCCCACTATTAAAATTCCACACCACGCTAACATGAGGTCACGACAGATTTAACCAGCTTCTTTGGCTAGACCGAGTTTCGAACTCTCAACCCTCCGGTTGCTAATCCGTTGCTCTTCCAACTGAGCCTCTGAACCGTCATAAATGAATAAGTATCCAATATGCATTTAAATAAAGACCGCTTCTCACATTTGACCATCATCAAATAATTCCTTTTGAATTTCAGAGCTATCATAAATTATACCAGACTTTAACGAATCCATTTCAGTTGGAATATCTAGAATAATGGTTGGGCATTTGATACATCATTGATTTTCCTAAACAATAAAGCATGCTATTTCGCTTGATTATCCACCCAGATGCCCCAGACTGACCTTTGAAAATCGTCGTATACTGAGAATAACTGTAAACGACATCTGAAAATCGTTGATATGGACAAATTATGAAGTCGTCGAAAACCTGTCGATCGTAAAAAATTCAAATTTTTGTCTTCATAAAAACAAATACGAAAAGAAAGAAGAATCAACAGCATCGCAGTGTTATAATACAACCATCTGTACTAAACTACAATGCCTTTCTTATCAGCACTCAGCCACTTGTGACGTCACAGCACCGTATCGCGACCAGGAGCAGGCCTTCTCACTAGATGGCCTTAAGAAGGCCTGCAATGGGTTCACAAGAACTAAGACAGGACAGAAATAGTTGTACAGTAGGAGAGTGAGGATATTTGAGTTCTTTGTGAGAGATGGCATTCACAAGATACGTTTAACTGTAGATCATCGGCATTACTTGGTGAAAAGGTCTTACACGTGGAACCAAAATAGGATTTATTTGTTTGAACTAGAATAGTTTGAGAAGATTATGATCCAATCAGTAGTTTTAGTTCAAAAAGCAAAGTACTTCTATCATCAAACAGGAAAGTTGGCATTATTTTTTTACAAAATATTTGTATTCAAATATTAAGTACTCTATTCTATAAGGTAGGTAGTTAATTGATGTCGCATTGGAGCAGCACAACGGACTATTGACTGCGGTCCGGGAGTAGCCCCGAATAAAAAAAACCGAGAACAACGCCTCGTAATTTTGAACCAGGGTCAGATGACGAGGTCAACACCTAAGCGCACACCCCACTCTCCAAACGGTCTTTGGTTGGATCGAGTATCGATCTCGCAACCCTCCGGTTGCTAATCCGCTACTCTTCCAACAGGGCTACCACGGCCCTATTCTATAAGGAATATATAGAGGAAAATGAACGTTTTGGGTGCATTATACTAACGGATGCTAATTTTCATCATTTTTATACTTGTAAGATTGTTTGAACGAGTAGATGAGATCTAGAATTTGATTTTTATAATCAATTCCTGTTTTCTACTTAAGCCTGCCTATTATAATAAGTATGTCGAATACGAGACACCAATTCAGGGAATAATTAGTAAGTTCGGAATATAATTCAGAGAACATGTTAATAAGTACGGAACCTTACTAGAATTCACTGCATATTGTACTCGGTATCCACCAAACTTTTTTAAACTTTTGACTGTCCCCTAAAATCCCCAAAATGAGGAAAATTTAATGTAATGCAAAAACTTGCAATTGGACCTGAAATTTTGCCCATGGTCATATTGGAAATCCTGAATTGATTCCCATCAAAATATAGTAAGGTTCAATTCATAATTTTTTCAAACAGTAATTTAATAATTATTATTGCTTACTAAAAATTATTTTTTTAAATAAAACATTAGGTGGATTTCGTTTGGGTTGCTTAACAGTAACATGGTACAAAATATCAGCGCTGTAGAAATATTATTTAGGAAGATATCCATAAAAGTCTGAGAAACTGATTTAACATTAGGAGCCCCAATCTTTCTGTACTCATAACTTCGAAACTGTAAGACCTAATGACATGAAATTTGGTATCTGAAGTTAAATTCTGATATAGATTTGAAATTGTGTGTCAAAGTAAAGGGTTTCCATTGGAAATCATGACGTTGGTGCTCAATTTAATATGAAGACGGCCCCTTATGCAAATTTTAGGCATTTGAATTTATAGAAGACGTTAGTTGCTGTATAACGCCATATTTGAATTTTCTCTACTGTTAAAAATTGCTTGAATGAAGAGGGATGCTTCGGTATTTTTTCCGCGACTGTACCTTGTGATTGCCATGGCCCATCCATCCGTAGCTATAGTACGAGGGTGGTCTGAAAAGTTCTCGGCCTGATAGTGAAAATGACAATTTATGTTTTCAAAACCTTTTTATTTTTCAACATAATCTCCTTTAATATTAATACATTTCATCCAGCGGTGTTCCAGTGCCATTATCCTGTCTCTAGTGTTCCTTCGGAAGTGCTGCAAAGTACCCATCTACAGCAGCAATCGCTTCTTGATTGGACGAAAAACGTTGACCAGCGAGGAAGATTTTGAGTTTGGGGAAGAGATGGAAGTCCGAGGGAGTCAAATCAGGAGAATAGGGTAGATGTTCCAGCACTTCATAGTACAAATCTCTCAATTTTTCCATCGCCAAGACACTTTTGTGGGCAGGTGCATTGTCTTGATTGAAGGTGATTTTTTCTTCTGCAAGCCGAGTCTGTTTTCATGAATTTTTGCGTTCACTTTCGTTAGAAGTTTAGAATAGTTCCCATTAATATATTCCCCAGTTATTGTTTTACCTTTCTCAAGATAGTTGATCAACAGAATTCCTTTCGCATCCCAAAACACCGACGCCATGACCTTTCCGGCCGATGGCACCGTCTTCGCCTTCTTCGGAGCTTGGACTGTTGTTTCGATTCTGGTGTGTAATGGTGAATCCATGTTTTATCCATTGTCACATATCGACGCAGAAAATCACTCTCGTTTTTCGTTAAACGCGCCAAGCACTGTTCGGAGAGTATCGTGCGAATGCGTTTTTGATCCGCAGTGAGCACGCGCGGCACCCATCTTGAGTAAAGCTTTTTCATGTGCTATTTCTCGTGCAAAATGTAACCGACGAGTTCTTTTGACATCCCTACAGTATTAGCAATTTCATGCACCTTCATACGCCGATCTTTCAAAATCATATCGTGCACTTTTTCAATGATTTCAGGTGTGGTTGCACTTTTCGGACGCCCTTCACATGGATCTTCTTGGCAGCACGTTTAAACTCGGCTGCCCATTTCTTCACGGTGGAAATTGAAGGAGAAGAGTCACCATACACATTTACGATCCTCGAATGAATTTTGTTCGGCGTTAAACCTTCTTTTACGAAGAATTTTATCAATGCACGATACTAGCTTTTTTCCATTTCCAACAACACAAGCACAGCAACTGATTCAAACGACTGCCTACAGCCAACTGTTGTCTGCAATAACTTGCAATTGCACATGGTGTCTACTAACAGTTGTACCAACATGAGGGAAAAAAATCATGCGAGTCGTGCTGCCATTTATGGGCGAGGCCGAGAACTTTTAAGACCACCCTCGTATAAAAAATTTCCTGCTAAGCAAGCGAATTCCCTATTTGAGCTGTTTTCGAGACTACTCGCAATTCTTTCAATATTAGTCTTGTCTCTTGTTCATGTTTTTAAATTATAGGGACATGTAAATCAATTACTCATTTATAATTTTCTACCGCTTTGTTACTTTTAAGTATTTATTTTACCATCCCCTAATCTATTTCCATATACATGATCAGCTGTCAGAAGGATACGCTTGTTTTCAATGCGAGTGGGTTGGTTGGTTGGTTGTTTTGGAGATTTATGGTGCAGGGGCCATATTTGTGGATAAGCTGTGCCAAACACAAGACAAAATCAAGTTAGAAATATCGTGAATGGAATAAAAGAGGGTACAGTAGTGGGATGAAAGCAGAAAAAGATAACTTGGGAATCCCTGGAGCGAGACTCTCGTGTTTACTAAAGACAGAAAACCCCATTGGCGAAGAAAAGATCACTTGAGTACCTCGAGTCCGTGAAGAACGTACACACGAAAAGGAGATGGGCCCTTGGGGCATCGATGCGAATAGGTTTGTCAACTAATTTATTTTCCGCAATTGTGTTTTGATCGTCGATAATAATCCAACTTTACAGAGTAAGGAGTCGTGAAAGTTCATACAAATTCTCTCAACGTTTTGTGCGGATAATTTGCACCGAGGTGTCTTCAGACTGACGAGATACATGGCTTAATTTTGCATCCCGAAACCCGGTAAACTATTTGATTCGGGCATCTCTCCCAAGTTCCATTCAATTCCAGAAGGTATTTCAGAAGAAGGAATTCCAGAAGCGAGTACCCATGATAAAACCCTCTATTGATATTTATTGGTATCTATTTATTTTGGCAACAGCCCTAGGAGTAGGCGAGGCCTACAGAGCGTCAAAAATAAACAGCTCAACAATGTCATATTTTTAAAGCAATTTTCTTTTATTATTCTTGTCAGCTTCACATTCACGGAAGCACTCTGTGAACTCGTTCTCGAAATATACGCTGTGTCGAGGAGTTTCAAGAGTAGCGAAATAAAAAAGAAATATATTTTTTTAACGAACGACGGAGCAGGACATGATAACTCTGTTTTTTGATGCTCGAAACTTTTCGTCACTCACGAGGAGAAGTTGACGCAGGCCCATAAATCAAAACAAAAAAAATCCCTTGTTTAGGATAAGATAAAACTTCGACTCAATGAAAGCACTAACGGTTCAAGTGCTTCTGACTTTCGAATGCTACAGCAAGGCCTTGGAATACTTGAGTAGTAGAAAAAAAAAGGAATTTTCGTAGCAAATAGTTTTAACCCTGCATCCTTCGAGAGTTCTTTAAAAAACCAGCAAGTTTAGTTCGATAAAAGCAAGTTTTATATTCCTGTATTTCCAATGGGACCTTCAAAAAGCTATCACTGAAGTTGCCTCGAGCGTCCACAAATGCCAGCATGCATTGGAATGTGGGGATCTTCTCGCATAATTCATCGCAAAACATTTTTTTCCCAACCTAAGGTGGAGATCGATACTTTTTTTATCTTGTGTTTAAGATCCAACGGTTCGTAATTGTTAGGGTGTTACACACTTCCTGTCGCATTTTTAATATAATTAAGATCGATATAAATTGGAGAGTTTATTTAATGAACAATATTAGATGGACAAAATAAATACAACTTGTCTCCATTCCTTGGACAGTCCCTGATGCACTAACATTTTCATCCTTGTGATGGAAGAGGTGTTAGTTGAATTAACGTCGCACTGGAGCAACACAGCTGGCTATTGGCGACGGTCCGAGATCCACCCCAAAGGGAAAGATCTGATGATAAAATCTCGTCATTTTGAACCACGGTCAGATGACGGGATCAACACCTGAGTTGGAACCCCCACTGTCCAAACTTCCACACCACGCCAACGTGAGGATATTTGAGGCCACGGCAGATTTAACGTGCACCACCCACGTGTACACGAGCGTCTTTGCTTGAACCTAGTTTACAACTAACAACCCTCCAGTTGCTAATCCGCTACTCTTCCAACCAGGCTACCGCGGCCCTAGGAAAAGGTTCGGAATAGTTTCTATACACCATTCTCACAGTAACCTTAAAAAAATGTTATCAATATCAATGCTACATTCAGTCAGCTTTGCATCTAAAATTTCAAGCCATGTAGGTTTCCTATCTAATGGCGCATATACCGATTTGCTCAAATTTCACCATTCGGTCCTATCCGCAACAATCATATTTCGTCTCGCGATTTGATTCCAAAAGTGCATATTGCAAAGAATGCAATTACAGTAACTACGAGACTACCACTATTACTATAATGCAGGGGTGTCAAACTGGCGGCCCCCGAGGTAATTTTTTGTGGCCCACGATGCTCTGAAATAAAATGAAAACGGGACAATATGTTATAAAGAAAATAGCACTTTTAGGGAAGATCGAGGCAATACCGTAACACAATTTCGTCATGTTAAAAACGTGTGAGCAACTATTTTCGTCCATGAAATTAAATATAAAACGGCCTACAGATCAAGATTAACTGATAAACATCTATCTGCCATAATGAAGATTGTTCTCAGTCTTTGAATCCAGATATTGGAAAACTGGTAGGAGGAAAGCGCTGGCATTTCCGGTAAAAAAAATTAATTTTAATTTTATAAATACATTAAATTAAATAAACGGGTAAGTAAATAAAAGTAAATATATAGCAATATTATAAATTATTACCCTAAATTCAGTTAATTACATAATGTGTTTTAATTATCCTATCCATATTCCTGTGAATCCTCACTTCAAAATATAATTTTAAGAAAATTTGTAAATGTGATGTGGCCCGCGTGAATCTTACCAGTTGCATTAAATGGCCCGTGTTTTAATTGAGTTTGACACCCCTACTATAATGCAATGCTTGTGTATGGAGTCCACAGAAAAAACTACTAGCAAGAGTTTTTTAATTTTTCATGGATATAGTACTTCAGGCAAACTCAATGATCGCAGTTCGGGCGCAAAACACTGATTAGTTCAATTTTAATGAATTTATTTCCCAAAAAATGTTTTCAAAACATTAAAATTTGATTACTTTGTATATATATTTCAGAATATGAAAAATGGGCACAATATGGAACATGTTCCATAGTGCGTGTTCCTAACAAGTTTATTTTATAAGTCGCACAGTAAAAGTAATTGTGAACTTATTTTCTCTAAAATAACTGAATTTTTAAATGAACTTCTAAAATATCTACGCACTTCGAAAAAACCCGCTTCTATTTAAAAAACAGATTCCCGACTGAAGATCAAGACTATATGGGTGCCTTCTAACACAGAAGCATTTTATACAAAACCCGATATATTTTCCATATTACGTGCACTTACCGCAAAGATTATTTTTTATCCATCCTAGTTAGAGTTTGGTATTGCAGGTTACCCTGGGATTATTAATATATATAATTTTCGATAAGAGAGAGAGAGAGAGAACTGGAAACCCGCGGGTTTCTGCTCAGAATAAATAATTTAAAATGGCGATATTTGAAAATACAGGTTAGATGTATAAATAAAGATGTAGATATGTTTTTGGTGTTCAGATAAAGAAAATATACATTTTAATCAAGTTAAATATCAAATTAAGTCTTGAAAGTCAAAAAAATTTTGTCAAAATAAATATCAAAGTAGTTTATTTTTGTATTTACATGGTTATGACCAGATAGAATTTGAAGTGAAATGGAAAAGAAACGGAGTAACTCTTTCTGTGCAGCTACAGTTAAAAATCCAACCATCCACTTTATTTGTGCGTCGTTATTTGTAGAGCAAAATCAAGAGTCTTATTCAACAGTAAATAACGCATGAATTTGTATTTGGGACCGTCTTCATATCATATTGCGAATAAACTTCATAATTTTTTAATGACAACACCCAATTTGAACGCGAATGCTACTTACTGTTACATACAGCATATTTTGCTGACCGAAAATTTGAAGGAAATTAATTTGATAGAAAATCAAACAAAGCACAAATTGTTTCTGTATATCCAAATATATTACTAATACAGATTGGTACGAGACACACAAATACATTGTTCGCATCAAAATCGTATTCTTCAATCATGAGGGTCAATCTTGTTTGACCACTTGTAGAAAAAGTATGCTTTTCATTTGCTTGCCAATGCTTAAATAAAGAGCATCATGAAACAGTATCAAGTACTGGATCCCAAAAACATCTGAAAAGATTGCATTAATATAAATGAGCTCCTTAAATACACTGCTGGCCACCCAAATTGCAACACCAAGAAAGACAAGAGATATCACAACAAAATTTATTTTGTAGATAACATGTTGACCAAGTATCAAATGATTAAATTTATAGACTTCTGTGAAGTGTGGTTCCTGCCAAAATCAGTAGCCAGAGTAGCCGCCATTGTTGGAGATCACCGCTGCCACACGCCTCGGCATTGATTCAAAGAGACTTTGGATGTGTTCTTGGGGTACAGCAGACCAAGCAGCTTCCACACGTTGCCAAAGTTGATCTGGTGTGGCAGCTGGGGATGTATTCTGGGCCAATCGTTGAGCAACCATGGACCACATGTTTTTTATCGGCGAAAGATCCGGAGAGCGAGCTGGCCAGGGAAGCAATTCAATCTGGCGATTGACGAAGAACCCTTGGACAATGCGTGCCACGTGTGGTCGCGCATTATCCTGTTGAAATATGGCTGTGGGCAAGCCCTGAAGGTAAGGAAGGACAACTGGCTCCAACACCTCGGAGATGTAGCGCTGGCTGTTTAAAGTACCGGCAATGCGCACTAGAGGAGTGCGAGAGTGATATCCAATACCACCCCATACCATAATACCCGGTGCAGGACCAGTGTGGCGGTGCATAACGCAGCTGTTTAGCATCCTCTCTCCACGGTGTCTCCAGACTCGAATCCGACCATCGTGGTGTTGCAGACAGAAGCGTGACTCGTCAGTAAAGACAATTTCATTCCATTCTGCCGTCCACATCCTTCTTTCATCGCACCATTGGCGGCGGAAACGTCTGTGGTTCTGCGTCAAGGGTAGACGAAGCAATGGACGTCTTGCGGACAGACCACTCTGCTGTAAACGGCGTCGAATGGTACGCGCAGACACTGGATGATGCGGTACAGACTGAATGTGCTGTGCTTTGGTTCGTGATGTGGCTGAGCGATCCGTCACTGCCATACGCACAATATGCCTGTCATCACGTGAAGTGGTGCACTGAGGTGGATGCGATCGAACACGTCGGTCCGTCGTACCCTCCTGCATCCAACGATCACATATCCGCATTACAGTTGTTTGGTTTCGTCCAACACGACTACCGATTTCCCTGAAAGATAATCCACAATCTCGGTAGGCCACTATCCTTCCTCTGTCGAACTCGGATACTTGATCAAAAGATGATCGCTGTTTTCTACGAGGCATAATTGATCGGTTTTTTTGAAAAAACCACAAGAAAAACACAATTGCCGTACTTGAAATCGTCGAAATCTCCAAGCCTTAAATAGCACTTTGAAGTGGCGCCACAGGCGCGCGTGATATGCGACTGCGCTGAAATTCTAATCATTTGCATATCTCACCTCCGCTAATGCATGTCATATTATTTGCATGCTTCCTTCAGGGTGTCGCATTTACGGTGGCCAGCAGTGTATTAATTGAAACTTACATTACCATTATTTGAGGAGTTTTCACCTCATTACGATCGAGTAAAAAGATCATAAAATCTACGATTTTTAAAATCAAATTTGCTTTTCCCAACAACGCTAAATATTAAAATATTTGGAGTAAAAAAATACAATTAAAGAGCACATTTTCTTCAATTGTCTAAACTAGATTGACTCTCATGATTGAAGAATACAAATGCAATGGGAACCCTGTGTATATCTGATTCTCCTACCAATCTGCATTCGAGTCACTTTCGGACATTTAGAAACAAATTGTGCTTATTTGAATTTCTTTAATTAATTACTATTAAATTAGCGATCAGTAAAATATGATTATTGATGTTAGTCTTGGTGCTCTGTGAAAATAGATAGAATTCATTCATTGTTAAAGACAAAATAAAAATTTAGAATAAAACTCTTCTTTGTTTTCTTGAACCCACATACTGCGAAATACTACTCTAGTTAAGGATTTTCAATTTCAACTATAATTTTTGCCTGAAATTTTATTTACATTGTATATATTATATATGTCGATGACACTGTCTTCTTTAATGATGACGACCCTGGTTTGTTTTAAAAAGAATAAATCGTTTACGGAATGTTACACACATTTCACACTCACTGTTATTTTTTTAACAAATGCTATGTTTAGCTGCTTGGTGACCATTAGCAGCCCTTTATGGACTTCATTTACCCCAATAACAGTGGGATGTTGCAGGATGATAATGCTCCGTGTCAACGGGCCCATTTTGTTCGCGTGTGGTTTGAGGAGCATTCTGGATAATTCCAGCACATGATTTGGCCACTTAGATAGCCAGACATGAACTCCGTTAAGCATATCTGAGATATGATCGGAAGAGCCATTTAAGCACAAGATCCAGTACCTGCCACAACCACGCAATTATGGGAAGCTATCGAGACAGCATAGCTGAACATCTCTCTTGGTGACTTCCACCGACTAGTTGAGTCCATGCCACGTCGAGTTGCTGCATTTTGACAAGCTAAAGGAGGCCCGACACGATATTAGAGAGCTATTCCATGACTTTTGGCACTTCAGGTGTAAATGCAAGTGGTTTACACATGTAAGTAATATTCCATAAGTATAGACGGTACAACAATGTACAGTACAATGTAAAAAAAACGAACCACCGCCTTTATTTCGAGCGCTCTATTCATAGCAGAGCAAATTCAAAGATATTCAATAGGGAATAACGTCTTCAACAAATTTAAATGCAAACAAATTGCATACGGGGACGTCTTGATATCAAATTTTGCACAAACAACAAAATTTCCAATAAAGTCACAATGTTTTTATGCATTAATTCAGATTCCACATCGTTAAATTAGTCTAAATATAAAATTTCATGACTTTAATTATCTTTATATCCGGAGATATTCAATGTTAAAGTTCCTATCAATTTCAGGGATCATCTGTACATTGAAAATCACTATTCGTAGATCGAGATTAATTGCCGTTATAGCTACCCGAATTTCAAATTTGAACACTATTTCAAACGTATTTGTCAGCGCATGCAAGCGATACGAGAATTATATTTATTATGCGAGTGAAAAGATTTCGATAATTATATTATTATATTTATTATGTAAGTGTAAACTATCCGAGAATTATTATATTTATTATACAAGCTCGAACGATAATATTGCGAATTGTAACCATGATTAAAATGTGATGAAAGAAGGATTTTGGAATTGAGAACAATTCGAAACGGAGAGAAAGAGTGGTGATCGATGATGCGTATAATTTTGTATCGTTTTTAATGTTCTTAATAAATGTTAATTTTTGTGAAATTAGTGTTTGTCTTCATGTATGCAATCAAAAAGCCTACCTACAATTATTTAATACATATTTAATACAATCGAACTGATATTCCAATCACCCAAAAAGTGAATAGTGTTCAATTGATCATTTATTAGTAGAATTCATTTGTAGGACACAACTTTTAAAAGGCAATGTATTTTAGATTACATAAGTGACATTTCTAACCCTTTTCCAAAAATTTAAACATTCTTCAGGCTTGTCAGACGTTTTTTAAACTTTTGGTTGCCTCCTAAAATCACCAAAATGAAGAAAATTTAGTGTAATGCAAGAACTAACAATTGGAATAACCTGAAATTCGGCATGATCATATTGGAAGTCCTTCTGAATCGATTCCCATAAAAATATAGTAAGGTTCCAATTCATAACTTTTCATACAGTAATTTAATAATTATTATTCATACTAAAAATTATTTTTAAAATAAAATATTTGGTGGATTTCGTTTGGGTTGCTTAACAGTAACATGGTACAAAATATCAGCGCTATAGAAATATTATTTAGGAAGATATCCATAAATGTCTGAGAAACTGATTTAACATTAGGAAATCCAATCTTTTTGTACTCATAGCTTCGAAACGGTAAGACCTAATGACATGACATTTGGTATCTGAAGTTAAATTTTGATATAGATTTGAAATTGTGTGTTAAAATAGAGGATTTTCCTTGGAAATCATTAAGTTGGTTGCTCAGTTTAATATGAAGGCGGTCCCTTATGCGAATGCTATGCATTTGAATTTCTAGAAGATATTAGTTGTTGAACGTCATATTTGAATTTTCTTTACTGTTAAAATTGCTCGAATGAAGAAGGGTAGTTCGGTTTTTCCGCTACTTTAGAGTTAGTATTAAAAAAGGTGTGAACTCACAAATGAAAAGATTAGGATAAGCATTCCGTAATTCGATGATATTCTAATATATATATAAATTTTGCTGAAAGAAAAGGTTAACTTTGGCAAGCTTTATGGAAGACCTTAAAGTCACCATTTCATAAATCGTTTTCGGAGATGGTTGGTTGGTTTGGGGGTTTTATGGCGCAAGGGCCATATTTTGCCATGCTGCGCCAGACACAATACAATATCAAGTAATTGGCACACACACAATGAAAGTTTTACTGACACAGAAGAGAGAAATACACCCAGGGAGGAATGCACCCTGTCAGGAATCGAACCTGCGCCGCCAACTCGAAGCTAGCAGCCTACAACTCGAAGGCTGCTAGCTCACTGAGCCACGACGGCCTTTCGGAGATAAAATCAAGTTAATTTAGTAAACTGTTAATAACTAACTATTATGTTCATAAGTTATGAGCAACTTCATTATTTTTCAATTGTTTTCATAAAAAACTGTCCACAACGGAAGATAAGTGAGACGAAAGCGAAGAAAGGAGCAATCCTTACGATCTTCCAATGTGCTGCAAAAAATAGAAATTCAAGCGATTCGACCGAACAAATTGCTTGAGATGGCGTTAAGAGTGTGTTGGTCAGTGCACGTTCGCAGGTAGAAAAGCAGGGTTTGTTTTTCGTCCACTCCGACACGTCACCACTGCACCGATCTGGGGCTTCCCTTAGCCTAGGTAAGCACTGGAGCAGCATGAGACAAAATATGCCAACTGCGCATGCGTACTCCATTTCTGCAAGGAAAACATGTCGGTACGCAACCAATTCTGATGTTGGACGAATTGTTGTCAGATCTGATATTGGACCAATGTGTGACTTGCTGGAGAGTAGGCACTTGAGTCGCATGGTTTTTAACTAATCTATTCATTAAATTAGGGTAGGTATTTTAATTAACGTTGCACAACGGGCTATTGATGACGGTCCGGGATCAATCCCCAAGGGAAAGATCGAGGACAACACCACATAATTTTGAACCACGGTCAGATGACGAGGTAACACCCGAACTGGCACCCCACTCTTCAAACTTCCACACCACTACAACGCGAGGAAATTTGAGACCATGACAGATTTAACGTGCACCAGCCCCCTTTGTACACGACGGCCGTTGGTTGGATTCGAACTAGCAACCCTCCGGTTGCTAGTCAATTACTCTTCCAACCGGGCTACCGCGGCCCCATTCAACTAGGGAGGAGGTTAAAAGTAAACAATGTGCTTCCACAATTGACGTCTTCAAGCATGTACTGGTTCCGAGTTTATGTTTCGGTTCCGTAGACGATATGATTATGAGTGACAGTGATTACGAGTTGACAAATTTAATAATCATTTATGATGGATATACATGATTTTACGTATGGCAACCCTCTTCCCTCTAACCATCTTTGTAGAAATGTACTTCTCCAAGGTCATCTGCCTTAACTGCGCCAACAGTCTGTGATATCGCGTGAGATATTTAAATAGTGGGAGAAACATCTGGTAAGAATTGTGCGGCTCCCACAAGAAGGTAGTTGAGTTACTTGGTTTTGAGAGTCTATTAGTTAAATTAGGGGACTGGTAAACAAATCCCTTCCCCAATTGGAATCTTTAGCGCGGATTCTGGTTCCGAGGTTATCGAAAATGATAGCATTGTTAACGAGTAGGCAGGGGAAAGCATTCACTTTAATCGCCATTCATGTGGCAACCTTCTCCAAACGCGCTTTCACACCTATTTAGAAATCAACTGACCCAAGATCGACTTTTCTCGCTAGAGCCGCACCATCAAATTCTAGTGAGGCGTACTTGAAATTTTGGGCACTAAAATAAATTTTCTCAGTAAATTCTACTGATTACTTTATATTTTTATTTAAACTTTATTTACACATTATTATAAGTAAATTTATTTACATTTTATTCTAGCACTTTGAAATTAAATTTCACAATGTAAGATTTGTGCTACACTTACTCGATACTTTCAAATGTAGAATTACTTTTTAAGAATTGCGTTAAAGTGAGATTATACACTAATAAACCAAACTTATGGCATTAGATATTTCATTATTTTGAAAATAAAGTTTCGAGTGATGTAGCTCCTTAATAAAAACATAATTTTAAAATTAAACGATAAAGTTAAGATTTTAAATTGAAGTCTTTTAAATGGATATTTAAAATTAATGCTTGCGTTTTCACTGTATGCAAATGTGTAACCATACCTCTTTTTGAAAATTATTAATTAATTTTTAAGCACTTGAGTGTTGATTATAATTTTACAGATTGACTATTATATTCAATTTATGAATTGTGATTACAGAAGAGGGGTAGAGAGAGAGGAGAGAGAGGGAGAGAGGAGAGAGAGAGAGCAGAGAGAGAGAGCAGAGAGAGAGAGTAAAAGTACACTGTTCCAAGTTGAAAACATAATTTGATTAAAAAATTTTCTGCATTTCAAAATGGTACTCTGACTTCTTAAAACCATAAGAAGAATGTAAAATCTCTTTTAAAATAATAAAATACCGAGAATCGGTTAGCTTATTCTCCTTTAAGGCTAGAAGCCCATCAAAATGTCACTACCAATGGCATTGACCGTGGCCCCTGTAACGTCCCTAGCAACGACTAGAGTCAGAGGTCAACACCGCTGACCGGCGGTCGTACATCCCGAAATATGTATCGTGGTGATCTCTTCCCGTCCAGATGGTCTTAAAGGGGTGCACGACAGCCCCCTGGGATTCAACCCAGTGAAGTGGTAGGACGAGAATTGTTGCAGAGCTCGAATTGAGAAGAGGTTTCTTTTTGGTGATCGATCGATGGCCGTTTTGAGGAGATCCCTATTTCCCTTTTTGCACAGCGCCTACAATCAAGGGACACAAATCCCTGATTTTAGATAATGTATATTCCTGTGTTTCAAAGTAAATAAATAGTTAAATTGTATTTTGGATGTGTGGTGTTTTTTGGTGCACCATTCGGCCCACTGCGTTACACCCCACAAACTCGTGTTAACTTCGCTTACTTGTTCGTACGCGTGAGCCTTAGTACTTCCGAGAGAGAAATATATAAAAGCGGAAAATAATGAATGTGTACAAAATTACTGAACATAATTAATTGCAGTAAAAACGTTTAATTAGATGTTAAGCTCATTTTATTTTTAGAATTATTATCAAACTGACAGGGAGTGCACGTGCTCTAGTGCTCCTGTAAAATTATGAATAGCAATCTATATAGCTTGATGAAAACTGATTCAGAACTTTTTGTATCACCTTGCAAAATTTCAGCTCTTTCCTTTAAACAGAAGCTAGTCATTTTCGTTTGCAAAAAATGAAGGGGCTGTGTTGGGACAAGACAGCTAGGTTAAAGGCGTGAAATACGTCAGTGGGGCCACATGGAAAATTAACGCCAGCAGCCACTTAAGTATGTTGATTTATGAATTAAATTTCTCTTTATCATCACTCAAATCGCGCGGCAATGATGTTATCATGGTGTGTACATTGACTGGAACGTTTATAACTTGTCCCACAATCGCATGTCCTTCATAGCGCAAACGCAGCAGTTGCATGAATGGTAGTCGCGGTGATATAAGTCGCTCTGTGATCACATCAAGTGCTGGCAAATCTATCTTCGGTGGATATTGAAAGCCATGTAGATTTTGACAACAGTAGTATTTTTTCTTGATAAATGTGTTCTACAATGACCACACAGCATGAAATCGTTCAAATTGGACAGAGGAAACTCGCGGATGAGAAATGATATCACTCTAGTGTTCCATGACTGCTTCAAGTCCTTCTCAAACCAAAGTCTATCACAAACATTACACGAATAACCAAATTCATTGTGTATGAATACAGTACGAAATGTCTATTAGCATTGTCCCAAATTCTCCCATATTCATCGCTCCGCACATACGTATATATCACAATTGGTGCACTCGTTGTTGATGGTTGTCTCATGACCGACCTCCATGGTTCAACTCCATCACTCGATAAGAAATGTTTATGCCATCAGATATGCTATTTGCGTCGAACTGAGAGGTGGAAGTACTTTTCGCATTCGCATCAGGCATTTGTTCACCTTGTCGCCTCAACTTTAAAGAGTTCCCGCAGATCCCGTTGACGCTCAGCAACAGAACATCAGACTCTTGGTTTCTCCATCTTTTTCTTCCTGTTGACGTTTTCTATAAGTCTTCTGGTGTTTATTATGCATATATTTGGACATTTTGAAATTTTTGCGAAATTTCTACACTTCGAAGTCCAATATCTAAACAAGTTTTAAATATTTAGGTTTTATTTAATTGTTATTGATAAAGAGACGAAACAAATGACTGTTTAATTTTATAGATAAACGCTCAATTACTAATTTCAAAAAGTGTATAGCTTTATTCAAAGTATTAGAAGAAAATTTCGTATCAACAATTTCTGAGAAAATGTTGTATAAGGAATTCTATTTATCTAATTTTTCTAAACCTCTTGAGTTTACGTTACATAAAAACTGGTTGTATTAGACACAAGGGTTTTAAAATCTTAAACGTTTTAAAATCTTAAAACATGGTTCAAAGGATCTGAAGAAACTTCTTCGAAGGGATTTATGATTGTTGCCGGTTTTGCATATAATGGAAAATTAAAAGTAAAGAGAGTAAAAAAATGTAAAAAAAATCAATCCCCAATATTCAAAAAAGAAATACCATATCTTTACCCAAAGTGCCAACAATCAGTAGAGCTGCATCAGGATAAAGCAAGCAACCACACATCTCAATCCACTATTAAACTCTTGGAAAAAACGGAACAAGAAATTAGTATCAAGTCAATACCTTTTACAGATATTCCTGCTAAATCTCCAGATGTCTCACCCATGAACTTTTGTGCTTTTGAACTTTTTAAAAGAGCATTATCGAAACGTCGACCGAAAACTATTCAAGGACTTTGGAATACTGTGGAATAAGAATGGGACAAAATACCTCTGTCGATACTACAAAAGTCATTATTATCATGGAAATTAAGGTGTAGAAAGATAGTTAACAATAAAACTATCAAATAAAACATTTAAAAAACCAAAATTTTATGTAAAAAAATTGATCTTCAGTCCATTAAAATCGTTCAAAAAATGTCCGAACAGCCTCTGTAGTACTACTTTCTGTGTGTGTGTTATACTATCTTCATACTTGAAGAATATTTCATGATTTTCAAAGTTTTAATCTATTTTTATGTTGTTTGAAAAATCTGTAGCTTTCGTTTTACGAAGTCTCGACTCTTACACAGGAAACAGCATTAAAAATTCAATGTTTCCATTCTTGGCTCAAATTTGAGCTTTTCCAATGATTTATAATTTTTTCTGTTGTAGAGATTCATTTTCACGCGAAACTGCTCTGCTTGGAGCTTTCTTGTTCCCTAGGGGCTGGAAGCGAAGTAGTTTTGGAAAAAAGGAAAACAAGAGCTGAAAATGGTAGAGCGGCGTTATTGAAAAAAGGGAGCTCTAGGGATTCAGTTTTTACTTTCAGGACTAAATGCGTCATTCTAAAGGTGTCATCCTTTTTTGTACAGGGAATAAATTGTTTTCGTGTAATCTAAAACTTCCACACTGAGACTTAGGATGCCTATTCTCGACACTATTATATTTCCCCACAAAGGACATGCGCGGGTCTTCTTCACGGCCGATTACATGGGCGCTAACTCCTATTAGGGACTTGTTGAGCTCCCAAATTGTTTAGTTGGGATCGCCTTCCCAAAATAATGGGTAGTTAACTAACGTCACACTGGAACAACACAACGGGCTATTGGCGATTTAAATGGCCTCGTAATTTTTTTAAATCACGGTCAGATGACGAGGTCAACACCTGACCCAAAATAATGGGTGCAATGAAAATTACTAATAATATGGTTAATAAAATGATTAGGTAAAGGCTTCGATAGTTATTTGTGTGACAAGCAGAGAATCAATGGGGTCCTACAAACACGCTTAGCTAAAAATTATATGACAATGATGGTACTACTTCTCCCAATAATTTCCCTATGTTGGCGTCACTCACCAACTACACTGCTGGTCATCGAAAATGCAGCACCATGAAGGACAAGATATCACAAACCATGTTTATTATACAATTAACATGACACGAGTGTGAAAAAGATGAAATTACAACTGCGTTCGACTTGCTAAGCAAAGAAAACAGTATTTTTTGTTGCCACCATGGGTGGCAATAACATTAAAAGAAACAGGCTTTGGATGTGTGTTTCGAGTATATCAGTCCATGCTGTTCCCACACGCTGGAAAAGTTTATCTGGCGAAGCCGCGGGTGGTCTGTGGTGTGCCAGTCGTAGGGCGATAATCGGCCAGATGTGTTGGATGGGCGACAGATCTGTTGAATGGGTGGGCCATGGAAGAAGTGAAACCTGGTGGACATTGAAGAATTGTTGAACGTTGCATGCCACGAGCGGTCGTTGAAAACTTCACGCAAGCAAGTCCTGAAGATAAGAGAGGACAGCATGCTCCAAAAGACATCAGAGATGTAGCGGTGGCTGTTGAGTGTAGTGGCAATGTTTACTAGGCGGGTGCGGGAGTATAATCCAATGGTGCCCCATATAGCACCAGGTGATGAACCGGTATGGCGATGCATAATGCAAGAGCCATGTGAAGTGTTGCCCTGGTGCCGCCAGATTCGGATAAGACCAATGCGGTGCTGTGAACAGAATCGAGATCCGTCTGAAAAGACTGGATTATACCACTATTTTGTCTATGTACCCCGTTCTACGCACCATCGCACCCATAGACGCTTGTGGCGTAGAGTAAAAGGTAGTCGCAGCAATGGATGCCTTGAAAAACTCCCCGCTGCTGCAGACGGCGTCAAATTGTACGTTCCGATACAGGTTGCTGTGCAACACACTCTAATTCTTGAGCTAGGGTTCTTAATGCTGTAGTATATTTATTTTTGTTATAGCAGTATATCATATTTGTAATAGTAGCCACAATATGTCTGTCTTCTCGTTAGGTGGTGTGACGAGGCTACTGCAATCGTTAAAATCGGCCAGTTCATCCCTCCTGCACTCACCGATTGCATATTCGCATCACTGGTTTCGTTCAATTCGTGCACCGATTTGTAACCTGCAGTCTCGTCTCGATAAGCCACAATTTTTCCTCTGTCAAACTCAGAAACATGCTCGTATGGTTTTTCGACGAGTCGTAATCAAGCTTCCTACACACAGGAACAGCGAGAAAACACAATTCCAATTCTTCAACTGGCTCTCTGTTCCCCTTTTCATGCTGCTTACAGGGGTGTTACTGGCACACATGACTTGCGTATACGTCGCAGTGCTAATCATTTGCATATCTTTCCATGATCAACGCATCGTACAAATTTCAAGGCTATTAGATGCTTCCTTCATGGTGTGGCATTTTTGATGGCTAGCAAGTGCAGCTCTCTTCCATTTTTTTCGCTCACGAAAGGGATCCAATGCTGAAATTTATTTCAAATTGTACCTTTGACTATAGATATAACCCACGATTGTGACTTACATTCTGATACATGTTCCAATGGTTTAAAAATATTAATCTAATTACTATCTCAGTGGAAAATCGCTTAATTTCGACTTACTAATTTATTCAAAATGCCGTTTATTCTTTTATGTACTCCAGAATTTTGTTTGCCAAAATTAAAAAATAAGAAAACGTATACGTCTAGTCTGACCCTCCTGGTGGTTGTCTCGACGAGGTATCTCTCGTCATTAGCAAAACTGACCAGAGATCTTGATCTCGTCATCATAAAAAAATCAGCAACATTTTGATGACAAGATATCTCGTAATTAGCAAAATTGGTCAGATCTTGGTAGACGAGATATCTTGTCAAAACCACTTGGAGGGTTAAATACTATCTAATCAAAAGTAAAGAAACAGTACCAATTTGAAAAAGTTGTACGGAGTGAAAAGGGCCTTTGTTATATATGAGTGTATCCAAGGCTACTGTGAACACCTATGTTTATAAGAGATCTAAGGAAGATAGCACTGTCATCACCTGTAACCTTTTGTTTGTCTATTTGTTTCACTACTGTGTTGTATGTGAGAGTGAATCCCTGAGCAAAAAATAAACGAGGTGTACAGCCCACGCCTGTTTTTCTTCTGGAGGTTTCTTTCAGAGCAGCCCACCTTCACGCACAACTATTAGCAAGTTGATAGCTCTATGAGAACAAATATAGACGCACTATTACAAATTACTCAAAATGTGCAGACCGATTTCATTTGCTTTTAAAATGAAAAGCTCATTTTGACACTTTCTATTTTGGGTCCATTTTCAGAACAATTTAGTTCATTTTGGGTATAACTGGAACGTGGACATCGCGAATCATGCCATTACTTTAAAAAAGTAAAACCGTAATCGAAATGTAATGCATTTAACTTTTTAGTAAAATTTGATAAGAGCCTTTAAACATAATTTTAAATCCTGAACGGGTAACGAGCTGTTTTATAATGGAATGGTTGGCTTAAATAATATATCTGAAGAATCACTTGAAGATGCATTACGTTCAGCAAGACCCTTCATTGTTAGTAATGAAGGATTCCAAGAGCCGTGGCAACGAATTGGAAGTGTCAAGAACTTTCACAGATGTTTGATTCCTTTTATTATGGGCGCAGCTTATCCTCTTTTGGATCTTGCGCCATAAAACCCAAATCAACCAACCAACCAACCTTTTATTATGAAAAATGCATGAACTCTTGATTGCTGATGAAATACGATTTCCTCTAAACTATATTTTCAACTATTATAGTAAACCAATATTGTGTAACAAGAAAAGAAAACCTCTCATACAGACCTTGCTCAAGTCATGGTTGTCATTCAATTTCGAAAGACTCGGTTCTACAAGAAACAATCCAGCGTGTATCATCGTTTGAAAAGCAAGAGAGATTTAAATCAACCCATCTGTCTGCTAACCACTAAAAAGGCTATTGTTGTGAGGGTTAGAAAATCTCAAATCCATATTTGGGAAAACCTTGTCTCTTCGAAGTGTTTGAGGCTAATTGACTCATTGAAATTACATTCTTCATGCAATATTAAAATGTCACATTTTTAATCTTTCAGGGAGAAAAAATTTAAAGATTGAAAAATATTTTTATGTATTTCGATTAATTTTGATGCAATTCAAACTGATTAGGTGTTATTCTTCCTACCTTGAAAGGAGCTATTGACGGATCTATTTTCCATATGCTTGTTTTTGTATAAAACAGTCAATAGGGCAATGGTTTCATAAACTTTATTTGGAACGTACACTTTGACATAATTTTAGGGCCGCGGTAGCCCAATTGGAAGAGTAACGGATTAGCAACTGGAGGGTTGCTAGTTCGAAACTAGGTCCAACCTAAGACCGTCGTGTACGCGGGGGACTGATGCATGGTAAATCTGTCGTGCCTCAAATGTCTTCTAGTTGGCATGGTGTGGAAGTTTGGAGAGTGTGGTGCCAGCTCAGGTGTAGATCACGTCAACTGACCGTGGTTCAAAATTACTAGGTGCTGTCCTTGGATTTTCTCCTTCGCAATGGATCTCGGACCTTCGCCAAATAGCCCGTTGTGTTGCTCCAGTGCGACGTTAATTAACTACCTACCTTGACATAATTGCACCTTTAAATTGTAACTAACTGAATTCTATATTGATCGACTTCTGTGATTTGAAATTATGACTGGTAAAACTGGTATACAAAATTAAAAGATACCTTAGGAAATTTAATATTACTTATGTGATGTATTGAAAAGGAAAAATTCTGCACTTTTACTTAAGATTTAATAGACATAGTACTTTATTTAGATGCCACTGAGTTTCTCAATAGCAATTGTAGAAGAAATATATGCATGATTATAAGTAGGACATTTCAGGGTATCTTCACTACCTTAGCTGAAAATAGTGTCAACCAATTAACTAAATTTTCACTTTCAATATAATTCTGGGCCTAAAAGGCATTGCTTGGGGTTACAGGTCTTCATTTATGAAGTTCTTATGTGCAGAAACTCTTCTGTCAATATGTAGATCGGTGTGGTCATTTATTACGATTTCTCCAGATAAGAGGCCATGAAATTTGGGCTTCATACGGATATTCGATGATAAGTTGAACGTTCTCTCCGGTTATAAGTACACTGAATTGGATCTTGACACATTAGAGAGAATTCGCGCTTAGTCGTTCGGATTCCATTAGCAGTAGAGGAGACACCATCTTAAGAGCTTGAAAAGGAAGAATGTGGAACACAATGCATCATTCGCCTTTATACATGGGCTACGCACCCTCACACGCCAGAACGTGCAGGGAACGTGTAATGGAGAGTGAAAAGTTTACTGACAAAATTTGCAAACACTTTCAACTGAAGGAACTCTCATAAAAATAAGAACCATAATAACTGATTGAAGGCCCCGATTTGTTACCCTACAAGAATCTCATTAAAAAAAACTTAAACTCGTATGATTTATGATTTATTCGTCCTATGCTCGTACAAACTTCTACCAGCGTTGTACCTCAATTTAATACTCTTTTGTGCACGCGAAAGCGCTGCTACTACTATTCTAATAATCTGCTAACTGTGATACTATTGAGTGTATTTAAATTCATTCTTTAACTGCAACTATATGTAACGATAGATTCTTTACATTTTCAATGAAGAGAGGAATCGTTTTTTTCTACTGAGTTTTTACTTATACTCGTTTGTATATATTTCTGTGTGTGTGATCCATCTAAAATATTTCATGTAAAATTAATTATGTAATTGTTAAATAAATATACTACTACATCGCAAGCTCTCTCTCACTGAATATTTGTCGTATGTTCATAAAAGTATTTCAATTTCAGAATTCAAACTTTTTGACTGTATAAATTAAATTTGCTGTTAAGTAAAATATGCCATCATTTTTTATCTTTTTAACATTGTTTTTTAATTCCATTCATAACTCTTTAATTCCTTGTTGCAATCTAACATTAGCAACCACACCCTCTTAGCCTCACGCGATTTCAGAGTAATGGTTTTACCCCGCAACACACATACTGACTAAATAACCACATTTATTTGTTGAAAGAAATATAGGAAAGGTTCTATTGGTCAAGAAGGTCAAACATGTTTAGAAGTCATTTAGGGAATACTGCAGGTTGCAGAATGTATATATGCGTGAGGACCCCTCAGTGGGTTAATTACAAACATTTTGTTACAATTAGGGGTGAAATTCATAGTAACAGGTCAAGGGATGCGAAAGTAAATAACATGGGAACACTAGGTCCTAGAGCCTTAAATGTGGTCATAAACGCCCTTGCGCCATAAAACCCGAAAGCAACCAACGAATTGAACCTCTTTAAATATTTCACGAGTTTCTACGATTGAAAACCATTGTTATAGTCACTTTAACACTGTCCGTGTAAAAACCCCATTGACTGGAGGGATTTCCGATGGTTGTCTTGCGGAATTGCCAAAAATTCTAAAACTTCAACAGCCAGTCTCTTTACTAAGATATTTTTTAATTAAAAAAATAATAACCGGTATGTTTAGCTAGGATGGACCAACAAATTTTTTCACTATTATAATTTGTTCCGGCCTAATTCGATTTTTTCGGCCCATGCTACTAGAGATAGAATCAGAGATATGTTTGTCCTGAATTTCCCGTCTAAAGTCGGCTTTATTGGGTTTCTAATAAAAGTGGGTTAAAGTAACTTCACACACATACACAACTTTTCAAATAGAAAATTCAAGTAAAGCAACTAATTGAAAGAGGGGATGCTGAACGCAAGTTCCAGTCATTTTCTACTAATTTCGACGTACAAGAACAGTAAGTGAAAAACGCGTACTTATGCATAGATTTTCAAAAATAGGTTAATTTAACGGTAAAAATGTCAAAAACCAGTTGATTCATAAATTTTAGGATAAGTTCTGAAAAAGTATCTTCAAAGCTAGATTTTAATTTCAATTACAAGAACAGATGCGTAGCTACAAAGAAAAAAATCTAACCATTCCTTTTTATTCACGTATCGTTCACAGTAAAGCAAATACAAAGGTACCATTCAATAGGGTTTAGCGTCATCTATAAACCTATATGCGTAAATTTGCATAAGAGACCTTCATATTCAATTGAACTCCAACTTCCTGATTTTTCATAATAAATATTTTGTTTGGATTCTTTAAAAGTAACAATACAAATTTCAGCGCGATCAGCGGAAGATTACTTCGGAAAATATGAATGAAATGTGGGAAATTAATTTTAAATTATCTGTTCCAAACTTCCCACACATATAATCCTGCAACGGTTAGACCAAATGCCAAAAAGTGGTAAAAGGGAAGGGTTCGATTTTTTTCTGCGATTGCATATGCAAATGTACTGAAAAATGGATTTTACTAATTTTAGTCCTTATTCCATTTCGTTGGGATTGTATGGGAACCACAAATGACTTAGAACAGCAATTTTCAACCTTTTTTCATCTCATGGCACACAAACTAAATACTAAAATTTTACGAGACACCAAAATATGTATTATACCTTTTGCCGATGTGACAAAAAATGGGTATAAATTTGATTGATTTACAAAAAATAATAGTTATTACTTATTCTTTTTGATTCAAAGAGATTAAAAAAACGCTTTGAAACAATTTATTTACTCGTATACCTTATAATAAAAAAATGTGACTCAAAATTATATTTACATTGATATTAAAAGAGCAGGTATTACTTGAAATTATTTGTGCACACATTTGCCAAAATTTCAAAACTAAACCATTGAAATGAAATAATCGTACACAATTTTAACCTTTTACCATCCGTAAGGCAACCGTCAGGGACACATTTTCATTAGGTGTGTACAGGCATCACAACCCGTGTGTGAGGTTCCCGAATGTGATCTGTCCTCTCTTCTGTGTTATCCTCGTCTATTATTTTGATTTTTGCTTTATTTTCACTTTTGATTTTTGCTTTATTTTTATTATTGCTGTCTTGGCGTTTGGAAAAGCTTGGCCAAATAGGGCCCCTTGCGCCATAAGATCCCAAAACAACCAATCATCCGTAAGGCACACCAGTGCCATTATTGCGCCCCACCGGTTAAAAATCGCTGACTTAGAGGATGTATTGACAAATCAAAGCAAACTTTGCTCCTAGTTAATTTGATGACATCTCAGCTTTGAAAAAACACTTCGTTCATTATTCGATTATTCTTTTGGTCTGTGGAGATAAAATTTATATTTTAGTTTTTCAAAAGTTAAGTGACGGGGGCTCTAATAATATTAAGTTCCTCGAACTTGAAATTAAATACGGTCAGATATGAATACTATACTAATGTACAGCAATATATAATGCATATCAACAATTTACATTAGAGAAATCTAAAAGATAGTTTAGAAAATTATAGATTTTTTGGAAAATTATCTACTTTATAAATGTGTTCTAGGTACAAATATGTTATCATTAGGTCGCCTTTAAATAAATTTTGAAAAAGATAACTAAGGATTGTTACTTTTCCAGTTAGTTTCTCTCGTGCTGCAAAAAAATTACCTAAGTTTGACAAACTAATATTACTCTTGGTTGTGAACATTCGATTTAACGCAGCAACTCATTGAACTTGTCTTTCATGTTTATGAAACGAGATGCAATATAACCCACACTATTACGAGATATACAAACTACAAGGTACAAATATTTTCTGAAACGTGTCTTGAAGTAATTATGAAACTATAGGATCGTTAAATAAACGTTCCTGGTAAATAAAGCTAATCTAGATAGTCGAAAAGTTATTGAATGGTATGAAAGGAAATTAGTGATTCCTTGGTGGAGTAAACTAAATGTTTTCACTTGTTTTATGACCGTTAAGTTTTTCTGGGAAAGCATGTTTTTTAAACAAGCGAAAAGTCCATCAGGTATCGTACAGGGTGATTCAGAACTTACGGGACAAACTTTAAAGTGTGTTAGAGCACACTAAAAGAATCATTTTTTATTTAGCAATGTATGGGCGCAAGTGACGCTTTTAGGTGCAAACACAATTGCGCAGGAAATGAAACAAAATATTTATTAACATCATTATTTTACAATTACTTATTTACAAGGATTTTTTACAATAACTGCTCCAAAGTGCCACCACCAACATTAATGCAAGATTGGCAGTGAGGCAATCTAGTGAAATCCACCTTTCGAATGCCGAGTTCCAGCAAAGAAACGATGTTCAAACGCACCAAATCAAACAGTGCACCCTAGAATCGAAAAGGTCAGCCAATCCATGCATCGACGGTGCCAAGCTTGCATTAATGTTGGTAGTGGTGGTACCTGTGAGCAGTTATTGTACAAAATCATTATAAATAAGTAATTATAGAATAATTCTTTTCTAAACATTTTGTTTCATATCCTGCGCAATTCTTGTGTTTGCGCCTAAACGCGTCACTTGCGCCCATACATTGCCAAACAAAAAATTATTATTTTAGTGTGCTCTACTAACTTTAAAGTTGGTCTCATGAGTTCCGAATCACTGTATATTCTACAAACTGCAGCCAAACATACATACATAGAAATAAATTTTACATGTATAATCAGATATGGTATAAAAAATCGTACATCCATAAAAAATAATGCTTTCCTTTATATTCATAATTTGTAGTTAGTCCCTTGTCAATTTCTGTCTCAGTTCCCAGGTCATCAACTTCAAAAGATGTCATGCTGAAGCTTCCAACGCTAATTGATATGCGCTCTCTTGAAGAGCGCGCGTTTCTACAGTGCCAACAGAAATGCTGACATTCCAAATATTTCATCCTGATATTTGAAATGTCTTTTCTACCGACCCACGACTGCTGTACACCCTCCCCATTTTGGATGCTTTCTCTCTTAAAAATTCATAGCACTTTTTTAAAAGTTCCTCTTGTCAATGTTCTTGCCAATTTATTTTTCAAATATTTCTCTTCGTTTACAGTAAGTTTAAGAATTAGATAATGTTTCCATCAGAAATTATTTTTTCAATTTTTTACAGTTAATATTTAATAAAAAGTTTTGTTCATTCCGCTGGTATTAAGCCTTAGAATCTCTGTTCATTGCTATTTTTGCGAATACAAGACAGAATAAGTATAAAGTCTAATGAACACGAAGTTATTTTTTTAAATTCGTACCAGCTCTGTTCAAGTGCTTACCTAGTTAGTAATGCTTGAAGGTAGTTTAACGTCGATAATTGTTTTACACATTTTTATGCAAGCAGAAAAATAACATTTTGAATTATCTTTTTTCTACACGTTTAAGATATATAGGAAGTTAAACGCAGTACATGCTGTTTAGTACATTTATGCAATACCGTTTAATTAAGTTGTTTTCAAAGCTTGCATTTTTCTTTTCTCACCTTGCTCAGCTGAATTAAAATTAAGAAATCAAACAGGAATGGTTAAGTTCACACAATAGTGATGGGAAAACAAAAGCAAAATTTCGTGTTCCATGTTCATTCGTGATATTCTGAGACATTCAAAGAAATGGAGTGGGAGACGTCAGGGAATGAATGTATTTTATGTCGGGGCGCTTAAAATCGTAAATAGAATACAGTTGTGATTGGATCCCTTAAGCAAATCTGATTCTTCCATCTGATTCTTTTTTCCCCTGGCAAGGATGAATCATGGATGGTGTGACGCAAGTAGTCCAAAACAACTTCCTTCACTCTCTCTCAAGGCGCTCAGCACTTTCAGCTGCGAGTCGACGCGGGTTGGATTCGGACTTGCAAAGGATTCCTATCAACCGAAACCATGCTTGTGAACAACACATCTGTTTGTTCTTTGCCGAACATGAAATACAGAATGTGTTTATGGTACATCATCCTTTGAAGTAGATTCGAAAGGAGTATTGCTAGATTCGTTCTTCGTTCTATTCCTTCCCTTCTAATCTCCACAATTTTATGTGGGATTCTGAACGGAAAAACCCGGTTGCTTTGAGAGGTCAAAAATTATTCATTGGTACAAGTTTTACTAAAATTAGTTTTCCTAAAATAATTGAGATACAAAGAACGCGGGAATTTCCAAATGCATTAATACTCATTGTCTTTAAAATTTGATTTTATCTCCTTGAAATTTGATTTCATAAAAGTGTGTTGCAACAATCTACATTTCGATTCGATTGTTTTCACCCGGAGTTTGATGCGAGTACTTTAAGAAAGATTTGAGTATTGATTTGAGGATGGGTGTTCTGAAAATGACCGTGTTGTTTCTTGTGCTGGCAGCCCAATGCACCGATGTCATGTGCTACCATGCTGGACGCTGTCATGGACGAGGAAGAAGTGGCTTCAACTTCCGATGTTTGTGCCAAAGTGGCTTTGAAGGACATCGCTGTCAGTACGGTGAGTTTTCTTTTCCTAATATTGTGTCCTCCCTTCATAGAAGGATTTTATTTTGGAGAGAGGATCTCTACATCATTTATAAAAAGGTTTTAGTTTAGTTAAAATTATTTTGTTATCAAATGCAGAAAAAAGGTATTAGTTTCGCTAAAAGTATTTTTGTTACCAAATGCACAGAAAATAAGGTATCAAAGGGGAATAGAAATCCTGTTCTGAGAGAAATGCAAATATGAATACATTATAAGAAGGGAATTAAATACAGTTCCAAGCATGAAGATAGCAAGTTCCTAAAGAATACCTTTGCCGAAAGGTTGCACACAATTTTTGGAAGTTTACACGCATGGGGTGAAAATAAACTTTTGAAAAGTCTCAGGAATTAAACTCCCTCGGGTTTCAGCGACTTTCAAAGAAACAGCGGATACCTGCATGCAAAACTCTTTACCTCCAGATAATTTAGTAAATGAATCCTTCCACCATTAAACTCGTTTTCAAATGCATCAAGCACTCAGCGAACGATGATCCTCCCCTTCATATAGCCTGAAGCAGATATTATCGAGAACTTGAAATCAAACAGTACCCCAGAAACATGCAAATATCTAACGAAATTATAAAGAAATTACATATTTTCCTACACAGTTTAAATAACTTTTTAAATTATTGTTTGGAGCATGTGGAATATGACAAAAATTGTTTTCATTCGTAAAAGTATCAGTAATAACCTTTAACATGTTACACTATTCAATGCATTAATTTTCTATCCTGCTTGTGTGAATGCCGTGAAAAACTTTTCATGGATAGAATGAATTGACATTAAAAACGTTAAAGCATTTTCGAGTGATCAATATTGGCTTACGCTACTGATTTCAAAAGAGGATGCTCTCATAAGAAAGTACTTTATAGTAAATCAAGGTAAGCAAAAAGTTACTTCGAAATTTCGATTTTATTTAGGAACATTTAAGATACACTTGTAACACAATTACCAGGACTCTATATATGACTCCATTCTGCACAACTTAGTTACGAATAATTTGTCGTGCAAGCTGTCATATATAACACTAAAACTTCTTTTATGGAAGTTGAAACAATTGTTGAATTATTAAGGGTAAATTATGCACAATTGATTTTGCTCTTGTTTGAGGGCCCTACGGAATAGTAGTAAATGAGACAGCAGATGTTTTAACGAGAAATTAGCCACCAAATTAGAAAATGTCCTAATCTGAATGTTCTAGTACTGCACTGGAGAGATCTGCAAACGAAAATTATGCATCCGTTGAGAAATGGAATACTTCAAACCTACTAAAAACAAAGGGCTGATGAAAAAATACTTTTATACGGTTGGATAGACTCAATAATGAATAATTGATGACAAATGTTTTAGAATAATTCACTGAATATGTTTTAATTTCATTCATCATCCACAGGGTTCAAAGGTACCATTGGTTAGGTAATAATTTATTTTATAAATTCATTTGGGGGCATAAATGCTGTTTTCATATCAAATTACTCCCAAACTTCATATTTTCCAATAGAACACCCAATTTTGAAGCCAAATTTCAAATCAGTAATAAAATATAACCTCGATTACCAAGTTTTGAATCAGCATTATTTCTGCATAATTTATTTCTGTTATAAATAAGTAAGGTTTTCGCTCTTCACATGAAATTAGTTTTCTTGACTTTTATTAATTTCTGACGAAATAATCTTTTTTCCCCGCTGTTTCTTTTATATTTTGATACTTTTAAAGAACCTCAACAAACTCCTCGAAGTTTCTTATGAAAAATTTGGTGTTTTATATGCAATATATTAATTATGAAATTAATATTCCACAAAATATGCGTTGTCTGGTACCTTAATATATTTTGGTAGAAACGATTCAGAGACAAGTTTGTCTATTCCAAGGTGCATTTAGTTTTCCGCCAGTAAATTGCAGTTCTCAAAAGTTTCGGTTATATTCGATTCATAGAATTGCTATTTTGCATTATGGCGTTGAAAATTTTATGGTGGTTATAAAATTAAATAATCTATCTAACATTTATTTATAGATTATTTGTTTTTATATTTGAAATTTCATGTTATATTTCATGATTACTTAAATTTTTTGGTTTTGTGTAATGTTAATTTTGCAAAGCAATCTTTGAAATCCTTAAAAGATCGAAATTTAGTATTAGTAATATTTATCTTTTGAAATTGAGACATATATTTCACCTTTTTCCTTCACATAAATAGTACTTTTGAGGAAATATATAAATGTTCTCTCACTTAATATAGGTCCCAGTATAATTATCATAACCAAAAAATGATCAAAAAGCGACAAACGAAATCTATCATTTAATATCCTGAGTGCTAATAGGGCTGATGGTGAGGTATACAATGACCCAATTCTTTTTAACAATTAAAAGTATTTACTTTTATTTCTACAAAATACGTTCATGTAAGATTTAGGTCTTCACCCCCATACAGTTTTGTTTTCAAAAATACTTTTTGGCTAGTGCCTTCAAAGGGCTAATAGTAACAGGATATAAAATATCAACGTGGTAGTAGGATTATTTTGTAGGATATGAATAAAGTTTGTAAACTAATGTGACACGTCAGGAAGCCTTTATCTTTACTTGATCCCAACCTCGGAAACGGCTGAACCAAATGATTTAAAACTTCGTATACGAGTTAAAAGTTTGATATAGATTCGATATTTGATGGCTCGGAAAATTGAGCTGCCACAAATGGTCAGTCGTTAAGCGAGAAAAGGGGACATCACGTGTAGGCGACTGATACCACCCCCAGACCCCATGTCCCTGTACAGACGAACAGACTACGCAAGCTTTGCCACAGGGATCAGTATTGAGCCCAGTGATATTTAACATCATGATTAATGATCCTGTTGAAACCTTGCTCAAGCGAATACCAAGAGTACGAGTTTTGCTTTTTCCAGATGATTTGGCAATCTGAGCCACTGGATCGGATTTCAGTGCTTTGAAGAGGACTCTACAGAAAGCCTTAACCCTTCTGTTGGTTGTCTCGAAGAGGTATATCGTAGTTAGCAAAACTGACCGTATCTTGATGGACGAGATAACGCGTCATTAGAAGAAAACTGACCAGATCTTCATCATCACATAAAAAAATTGCCAATGTCTTGATGACGATATATCTCGTCAAGTAGCAAAATTGGTCAGATCTTGATGGACGAGATTTCTCGTCGAAACCACTTGAAGGGTTAAAAATCCTAATAAGATGAAGAAATGAAAATGAAATAGTGGTAAATACAGATAAATCCACAATCCAGCTTTTTACACTCAGTACGAAACACACCGCGATATAAATTTATATTATAACAACCAACAGTTAAAAAAAACAGTAAACGACATATTTGGGTATTGATTTGGATTTAAAATTAAACTTACTAAGAAGAATAGCAGGCATTACTGGTGTTCTCAGGATGTTTTCTGCACAGCCTATAAAGCTTAAATGAAACCCGCAATTGAGTATAGAAGTGAAATTCTTATTACAGTTTCTGAAATAAATAAGAAAAAACCGATGTTTTGCAAAATCATTTCTTGAGATTGTTAACTGGGGTCACAAAATCAACACCAAAAGCTGCAATGTAGCTCCAGACTGGGTTGGAAGCTCTAAGTGATAGAAGAGGAAAGTGCACTGTTCCTTTTGTAGGAAATATTTTGAGAAGGGACAATGCTTTGACTCATTACAATCCAACAACTCAAAGATTAGAGACTCAGAGATGGTGTCCTCTGGGGAATCTAAAGACTGCTGGGCGACATCTAAACCTCCTTTGGGATGCAAATAAAAAAGTTTCTATAGACTCAGAATTGAAATGATCTACTTTGACTACAATCCATGCGAGATACCCTGGGGAGACCTGGTATACGGACGGATCGGTTGAAAACACCATCAGAAATGCAGGTGCTGAAGTCTTCTCGAACAGCTTCAGGCTTCACTGTTTTCTGGGAATACTGCGATAACTTCGATGGAGAGATTGCTGCTGTTCGCCTGGCTGTGGATGAAGTCGAGACCTGTCCCCAAAACAACGTTGTATTTTTCATCGATTCTCAGGCAGCAGTAATAGCTCTTACCACTCTAGTCAAAATGAATATGATTTTGTGCATCGATGTATAGAAGGATTGAGCCACCTTGGGAGGTTAAGAAAAAAGTTGCCCTACAGTGGATTCCAAGTCACTGTGGTATTATGGCAATGGACAGGCGGACCAATTGGTTAAGGCTGGAGCACAGTTACCCAACCTAAATCCCCTTTACCACTACTTAACATCAAGAGGCTTATATACTCGTTTATAAAGACTAATAGACTATCAATCTACAAAGAGATATCTACAGGAAAGAACTGGAATGTTTTTTGAGGAATAAAACTCGTATCCCAGGTTTCTAGCCCAGATCTGTAGGAGTCGCTTGCTTTCGACTTCTTACCGGACGTGACTACCTACAAAGACACTTACACCGTATTGACGTAACGAGATCAGCTATCTGTTCCCTTTGCGAACTAGACGAAATGATTAGAGACCACTTCAAGGACTGCCCTAAAATTCCTGACTATAGTCAATACTATTGATAGTGTTTTTAAGTCATATTTTTTCACTTCAGAACTCTATTGGGCTGCTCGTCGATTGATGGCCTATAGGCTTGAGACTGGTGTAGGATAAAAATATTTGATGGTGAAAATTGAGTATTGAAACTAAACAATAATAAAGTTTAAAAATGTAATATAAAAACGGCCCGTTAAGCACATTTTATGCATATGAATATACCATAAGACGCATTATTCCCTTTCTAATGGTATTTTTGAAATTTCTCATGAACGGGGATGAGCGAATGAAGAGGGGGTAATTTGTTTAATTTTTCTGCTTACATAAAATACACTTCTATTACTAAGAAACGGTAGTACATTGTCTTAATGCCATTTGAAATGGGTATTGGTCTTAATTTCGCTATAAATAATTTGTTGCGTCGGCCTTTGTTACCCGAATCTTCTGTACTACAAGCACAAAAACAAATTTTTTATTAATTAAAAGTTATTTTAGGAAATTAAAATCACTATATTTATTTTCCTTTTTATACAAAATACACGACAAATAATCCCGCTCCCGATTCAACAGACTCCCAGTTTGGGCATAAATGTTTTCGTAGTAGTTTGGAATTTATTTTATGTTATAGGTTCCGAGAGAGAGAGAGAGAGATGTACTGAATCGTAGTGAGGCAAAAAGTGACCATAGAGCGATAAATCAAACAAACCAAGCTATCCTTAAATTTGTTTTCATGCACAGTTGGTCAAAAAGTATTTGTATACTTCTTGCTATTCACGTCCCTGGAATTGCACATTCAGAACCAAAGTTTCATTAGTTTTGGAATAATGCATATTATAAATAAATGTGCATTTTAATGGCATAAGGGTCCTTCATATTTATTGAGATATTTTGATACAAGCTGTTATCCAGTGTGACATGGATTCATAAAGTTCAGGTACTGACTTGTTGGATTTCTTACCAAATGGTGTTCAATTGGTAGGCTAATTCGTCCACACAGACGAATGGACGGATGGACGTAGGCGATGTTCTATCACCTCTCAAAAATGCTCGACAGGGGACAGATCTCGATCTGATCTGATTGGCCAAGGAAGTGCGCCATAAGCAAAAATGAATTCATTAGAGATGCTTTGTCGTGTGTGGCTCGGCATTATCTTGTTGGGAAATACGATCGGGATGCTGCAAAAGGAAAGGTAATACAAAATGGCGTAAAATGTCCTTCAAGTACCGCTATACTGTGAGGGTGCAATGGAAGACTACCAATGGTGTCCGGCTATCATACAAGAACATAACTCTGCTGCTCCGTGTGGCCTTCTACAGTAAAAGAGGGATCTGTCCTCAGACCCACCTACGCAGGTCGTCGCAGCTCTATCAGAAACGGATTCATCACGAAAGAAAATTTGCCCCACTGTGTGGCAATTCCAAGTTTATAGGGCCTGGCAGTCATTGCTGGCGATGCACACTGTTCATTATGGTGTATTAGTCCTCGTGAGTGTAGGCCCAGCTCTTGTAGTCATTCAGCAATGGTCACGGGGTCACTTCAGTACCGGTGCCACAATGGATGCGTGATAGCGAATCATCTGGTGCAGTACTCGCAATTGCTTGGTCATAGCCTTCTGATGTCGCCCTGGTCCATCCGCTGCCCCCTTGTGGTTGAACCATTTCTTCAAACATCGTCAAAGTGTTGTCCGCCCCAAATGGCTTACGATACAGCGATTTGACCATTCGTCCTCTTTCGTTTCTACAATCTTTGCCATAGTCAGTGAAGATCAACACTATCAAATTAAGCAGGAAGTTTTGTCCTTAAAACGAGGATCGTTCTCTATGCATATTATCACAATGCGTAGCTGCAACTATTCATTCATTGGCCACAAAATTTAATCAATAGCGTCCTTGGCAGGTAACAATTTGTATACGAAATTTTATTAATGTCCGATTGTTTTTCAATGCGCTTCGATTTTGTTTCGTCAAAGAGTGTACTATTAAAAGTGAATCAGCATATGTATCTATCTTTTTAAAGGATGATAGGGACAACCCTGCAATTTTCTAGAAATGGTTGCAGTAACAAAATATGCCCTACTCTTTAACCAGTCAGTAAGCTGTAAGACGAAAATATGTGAAAACAAAATAGTTGTTGATAAATGGAATCTGAATAGGTGATTTAGTCACACGAGTAAAATCGTGAATAGTGGTTAAGTTCCCACCACTCTAAGGGACGTTTCTTTAAGAATATTTCCAGATTATCATAATAAAGTCTATGACCAAATTCTGGTGTAAATGATGGTTTTCATGCGTAAAACAAAACCATTTTATTAGCCCATTTACTAATAGGTTTCCAGTTATAACTCAATGAATGGTACATTAATTTCCAAACCAAAAAATCTAGAAATCGTCAACAAACAGCGCATTGAAAAACGAGAGATTGCCCTAAAACCCATTTCGTGTAGATCTTGCATTATACTGTAGTGCCATGTCCTGTCGTATCCTTTTTCCTATCAAAAATACTAAATGTTACTTGGCCAAAGTATCAGCAATAATCTTTATATAAAACTGATTGTCCATGAGATGATAAAAAAGATATTTATGAATTGTGAAAACTGTCGGAAAGTTTCCTGATTTTGTCGTAGACTGTTTGGGATGACTCATGGATTTTAGATTATCTGACTGCTAATTTTTGCGAACTTCCGCTTAGACGCGTTTGAATTCTATTAACTTCAATGTCGTCGTATACAGTGCTCCAAGCTTTCTTCTGTTTTTTATGGACATTTCATTCCACTATGGCTTTCATAGCCTGGGGTTTCAGTCATCACTCAACATTTAGGATTGTAAAATGGAAGCTAATATATATACTCCTAAATATTTCGTAAACTTATTTACTCGCCAGGCCTTAATTCTCCAGTTTTCTAGACTTTTATGCCGTATTTTCGTTACAAATTCCTCTCACCGAAACATTAAACTTTATTTCAAAGTATCTGAATTGGCATACTTTAAATTATAAACTGACATGACAAATAAATCACTAATCAATATAAAAGCTGAAAATTATTTTCTTTCATTAACAAATTTTATTTCACATCTTAGAGCTTAATATAAAATATAGAAACTGTTCCCGTTCATTACTTGTTTTCTACGTGGAAGGGAAAAATGAAGCTGACTTTAAGGTCTTGCGCTAGCATAATTAAGTACCATACTGCACCATATAAGGCTGATGCCCAAAACGGATCACCAGAAGTAACATCAATGGAGCTTCAATCAGATTACCCCGGTAATTTAATCATCCTGTACTCCGTCTACTTCATGCGATATTCTTAATTTCCCGGAGGAGCATCGGCATTTGACAGAACATTTTAAATTTGAAAAATAACTATAGCACAGAAAATTTGAGCAGAAAATTTTTTCTTGCAAATAAAGTAGGAAAAATTTTAAGGTGGCCCTCATGGTTAAAATGGTACAGTTTTGAGAAATGACTATCTTAACTATTCAGAGGAATATACTAAAAATGTGCACATCTATGTTTAAAACATTTCCGAATCAATTATTTATACGTTTCAATTCAAAACTTTTCAAATACGAATTTAATGATAAAGTATAATCTTGAAAAAGAAAAATGCATTTTATTTGGGTTATTTAATAGTTGAATATAATCAAAGAATTACATAGTTAACTATTACGAAAGGTATAAGAAATAGTCTAACATGGCTCCTAATTTTAAAGGCTCATCATTATCGAAGTAACAACATAATAGTCTAAGATATAGATAGTATTCGCAATAGCAAACAAAAATTTCGTCATTACTCTGTTCTATAGCAGCCACTCTTGGTTTTAAAAGATTTGTATTTTAATTTGATTATTACATAAATAATTTGAATGTAATACTCAATTACACTTAGATGCACTTATTTTACCAGAAGTAAACACATGTCTTCACTGTGATATAAAAGGGCGTGTTGACAAATTATACATCGATATATTTAAAAGTAAACTCGCGTCATTTTTTATTTTAGAATTCAAAAGGAAAGTACAATCCGAAACTGGACAAATATTTCAAGCATCAAAATTGTACTAATTGTAAGAAATCTTGTGATAGTCACGACTAAAACAGATTTGAAACAATGAAAAAGAATGGCAATGTTATGGCATGTTATGAAGTCATTTCATAGAATATCTCATATCGCGGAAGAATCTCGCTTAATCTAAGAGCTCTGCACCACGGCCGTAGGTTGTTGATTGTTTTGAATTTAAGTTCCATAGTTTGCCGAGCTGTGCCAAACACAAGACAGACAACTTAAAGTAATTAATGAGGGAGGAAAAGAGCAAAAAGTAGAAGGGCAGGTGAGGGTAAAACCGAAGGGGAGAACGATCACTAGAATACCTAGGTGTTCCAAAAATGAATTAAATTTTTTCCACTCTCTCTGCATCTCTTCTCTAAAAGCCAAAAAAAGGACCCACTTTTTATTAATTCTGTTACAGCTGCCATGGCTCGACTTAATAATTGTCACGTAAGTGTGAAATTAAAAACTATTTTTAACACTCTCTTACGTAGCTCAATTTTATAATGTAATATATTTTAATCTCTGGAACGAGTTTCATATAATTTGTCTGTAAATGCGTAAATGTGTTGTGTTTTTCATTAATATTTTATAAAAACTGCGAACATTCTCAAATTATTTGCCCTTTTAAACCTTTTTGGCTAGTTTCGTATTTCTAAATATGTATCTCATCCTATTATAATTTCAAAATTTGATTAGTAAACTATCATTTTTTCAGCAAAAATATATACTGTAGGATTTTATTTTTTGGCAAGAATTCTTAATCCGAGAAAACATTGCAATTATTCGATATTCTTCAATATCAATATTAAAAAAGTAAATGTTAAAACCATACATACTTTTGTTGTCATTAATACCATAAGAAAGCCTTCCGAATTTCCAATCCATAAAGGGCATTATATGGTTCAAAATATGTTAATGAAACTTAATTTCTTTACCAAAATGGCAAGCCACGAAATTGCTTGTAAATTCAGTTTTGTCCTCCACTTGATAATAAGATGCTGTGACATTACCAAATGGCGCACAAACATTTCCTTGGGAGAAGGTATTTAAATTTAACAAAACATGCGAAGGAATTCCGAGCACCGCATTTATGTCTTGCATAATGCGAGTTGGCAATATCTTCCGGGGGATCACTGCCAAATACTTGGCGAGGGCTGCCAAAGGTTGCCGCTGCAGTGAGTTAATCACGCTAATGAAAGTCTAGACAGAAAAACTATGCTGGGCGCATTCAAATCAGCTGTCATCTGCTGTTAAGACTTTGTAGCAGAATATATCTTAAAAAAGCCACATTCCTTCAGAGTTTTTGAATTACCAAATTTTTTTACTATAAATAAATGCAGCATATTTTGATTATTCAGTTGCAATTTTAAGTACCCATTCCGAAACAAGCCCCTCCAGTTACATTGAGATTTCTTATTCATTACCAAAGAAATGTGGTCCGCGCGATAGCTCAGTTGGAAGAGCAACGGACTAGCAACCGGAGGGTTGCGAGTTCGTAACTTGGTCCAGCCAAAGACCGTCGTGTACACGGGGGCTGGTGCACATTGAATGTGAGCTGGTCACAAATGTCCTCACTTTCGCATGGTGTGGAAGTTTGGAGAGTGTGATGCCAACTCAGGTGTTAACCTCGCCATCTGACAATGGTTCAAAATTACGAGGTGTTGTCCTCGGATCTTTTCCTTCGTGATTGACCTCGGACCGTTGCCAGTAGCCCGTTGGGTTGCTCCGGTGTGACGATAATTAAAATGCCTACCTACAATTTACATTGAAGTTTCTTATTCATTATCCCAAAAATAGCCCATTGTGTTGCTCCAGTGTGACGTTAATTGAAATACCAAATACCAAATACCATTATCCCAAAAACGGGATTTACAAATAAATTCTCAATTAAGTTAACTTGGAACTCAAAATTTTTAAAAATGTTAATTTGTTTCATTCTTTTACTATGTTAAAAACTATCCTTTTTAGTTTGACCATTCAAAGTATAAAACTCATCAACTCATCTCCAATCTTTTCCTTTCTTTCAAGGACTATGTGTAAGGGTGAAACATAATTATTCTTAGATGGACTAATATATACTAATTCGAGCATGTGCTCAAATTCAGGTTCTGCAATCTTTAAAAGATCAGGAGCTAAGCATCGCAGTTTAGTAAACACAAGAGGACCGGTGGTTTCGGTAAACTTTGTATCTCACCTCTAGAGAAAAGCTTGTCGGTTTCGTCATTTCCTAAAATATTTGACGTAGAGCATGAAATTACTTGTCACTAGATACGAGTTGGATGGAGTAAACATCAGTTGCATTGAGTTTGCTATAAACACTGAGATTCGTTTTGTGGTCCACTCATTTCTTGTCTTTCAAGTCAGGTGAAAGATGCAAATAATTCAAAAAATCCGCTCCGATGGGTACAGCAACGATCGCAATCAAAAGTTTACTGAAATTTTTTGCAAAAATTCAAATCTAATATTAACAATTTCTGACCTGGGAGTGTTCGTAGTGTTTGAAGGGGTTTTTGTTTCTCTGTGTAGTTGTGCAGGGATGATAGGGACACTGGATCCATATAAATGAGAAATTATGTATTAAAAATTTATCTTTGATTAATAAAATGCGCGATATATGGGGCAAAGACGTGACTGCAGCTATTCTTCACTTTTCTCGTTTTTTGAAATAGATCAAGGATGTACAGCATATTTTAAAGCTTTTGCTTCAAACTTGTGGTACAATCGGTCAAAAAAGTATCCCAAAACCTCAGGTTATCCCGGTCCCTGGAGTAGTACAGACAAACCAAAAGTGTCACAAGATTGGCATATTGTCTACTATAGATAAATATTTCATCTTCATATTAAATTTTGCATTAACTCAATTTTTCTAAGCAAAACACTTAATTTTTTTATTCTAAATTTTGATTCTCTGGTTCAAAATTGTCAAAATTTCTTTAAAAATATAAAACACATTTATTCTAGTCAAATCTATGATGGGTCATGAGAGTGATTGAAATTCGGAGCTCTTAATGTTAAATGAGTGGTTCAGTCTTTTTTCTGATGCCTTTCAAAATAATCATCTGGTAGTTGAATTGACGTAGCACAACGGGCTAATGGCGACAGTCCGGGATCAATCCCGAAGGGAAAGCACACTTCGTAATTTTGAACCACGAGGTCAACATCTGAGATGGCCTTCCACTCTCCAAACTTTGTGATTTTGATGTCAAAATAAACTATTATATAACCCTGAACAAAAGTAATCTTTTTTATTTTCAAAGCAACGTTTTCTTATTATTATATTAAGTAATTAGTTTATGATAGAAGATAATTATGAATTGAAATGAGAATAAATTTCAAGCGCAATTGCCTCAAAGGGGTCTCAAAACTAGATCTGCAAAATTTTAGTTTATTTCTCTGTTGTTTCTGAGATATAGTACTTTATTCAAACTTACATCGTTCTTATTTAAATTGGGGATCGTCCTCAAATGAAATTTTGAATTATTTAAAGGCATGTAGGGGTTGTTGAATTAACGTCTCACTGGAACAATACAACGGGCTATTAAATTTATTTAAAAGAAAAAAATTATGTGGAAATCTCATGTTCCAAAAAATCTCAAGTCTATCTAGTTTTGAAGTTAAATCTATAAAATGCCAGTTCTCATCTCGTAAATGCCGCTCAAATGAGACAACGTACTGAAAGGTTGAGTTGTGGTACTTTAACTGAGCCGGCAGAAACTTCAGCAAATTAGCCGTGTCAGTATCTCAACAGTTTCTATATGGGTGCACAGGTGGTAAGTAAACCAAAGTGTATGCCTATATTATATTTCAGTTTTTGCAAATTAAGCATGTTTTCTAATTTTAAAAGCTCCGATGCGCAGGGAATTTTGGACACCAACATCGTAGTAACCGTTCTAGAACAGTGAATAAAACAAAATGTGCGTAGAGAGAGTGGTAGCGATTACTCCAATTAATCTCACCTATAACTTAAAAATGTTACAAACTTCAACAGACTCAAAACTATTTGCTCAATAATCACAAATCCCGTATTGATTTGGCCGGAACTATCTCTGGTGATCAGCTTTTGGCATGAGCTTGGGCTGAACGGCAATTAATGAGGCATCATCAAAACCTTGTGAGCAGTGATTTTATGTAGCTATGGATCCAAAGAGTAATTAAAAGGACTTCCACTAGAGTTCATTATTTGTAAAATATCAAATAATTTCACATAAAATATATTAATCAAGATAAATTTAGTTTGACTTTATTGATTGGAATTTTTTATATTGTTTAGTTGATAATTTAAAATAATGTAAACACCCAGGTATTTTTTAAAATTTCAATATTTCATCGCAAGAGGCTTGTATTAATGAAAATAAGATCTAAAATTCAAAGAAACTGAAGAATCTCAAGATCCAGATTATGAAATAACTAAAAATTTTACATGCGTAACCTTTATTTAATAATTCTATATGTGACGGATCCGGAATCATTTTTCTTCCATATCTCCGCAATTATGATCATATTTGCACAAAAATTTATATTTCGCGTAATTATGATATGAGAAATCTCTTAATAACGTTAAAAGCGGCTGTTTGAATTTTTTTAAATAATATCGAAATAAGTATGAAGACGGACCCTTACATAAATAAAATATAAATTTATATGCAATAAGCATTATATTCCAAGTCTAATGACACGTTGTTGAAATGTGCGATTCCAGGGACATGAGAGGTGTTCGGATACTCTTTTGACAGACTGTACCAGCACAATTCTGGTTTTCGTAGACGTGATATAGAGTTTACGGTATACAGAACGGAGGTATGAGGAACTATTAAGTGAATGAGTGCGATAAGATTGTTCACTCTATGATAATTCATCAATACGTTTATTTAACTTTTCAATTTCTTGTAAAAGTTTGTTTTCGGCAGTGCTAGTTAACACTTTAGTGTTGTGAAAAACAAAATTTGCTGGAGTTATCTCTATAATTTTATCTGCAACTTCAGCTGTTTTATCTATGATCAAAGGAATTATGGAACTGAGAATAGGTTGGTCAGATGTTGGTAAATATTGAAGAAAAGCTCAAGCATTAACTCATCGTTTCATTACACGCAGCAACTCAGATGATTTTCTGTCACCTAATTCTTCTAGCAACAATTTCTTGTGAAGTTTCTCGTGAAAGTTTCATTTGTTCTCTTTTAAATGATCATATGGATCAGTTTTATCAGGGTTCACAATTGCAGTTGTCTCAAGCGGTAAATGTTAAATTTTGTGGAACTCTGTTATTGGTTTCTGCACACCAAGGGCAAATGTACTCTCACACATAATAAACCATAGATCGTGAAAGTTGAGTCGAGGAATTTTAACAGCATTAATACACTCATCTTGAGGTTGTGTATAGGAAATGGTCAAAAGAATCAAAACAGAACGAAATAAGTCCTATCAAATAAAATAGAGTACGGAAAATCAGCTTGCAGTATCACTATAAATAATATATTCCATGACACATTTATATCACACGAAGAAGTGGTGAAAGTTGAAACACTAGCTTAGAACATAATTTGCAACGGAACTGTTCTAGAGTTGTAATTCAAAGCGAAAATACTTTATTTCGAAAGTCCACGGTCACCATTTTGGCAATGATGCAAATGTATGAATGCCGCTGTGTTACTTTATAAACGGCGTGTGTTCCATAGTTAATTCATTTACAATTTAAAAAATTACATTTCTAGACGAACGCTAGCTGTCAACACTGACATCTTTATTTCTGATCTGATTCGGGACAAGTTCTCAACGTTATAATACAAAATGATATGCGCAGAAGTATCAATTCTAGATGCGATGTTCTGGGTCACCACACATTAAAAAATATTCCCCTATAACACCTTTTCAAAAAAATCTTAATTTTGTAACTCTTCTCAAGGTCGTTAGAACACATCAAATGGCAATAATAATTTTTATAGCTCCGTTTCAGATTATTTTGACTCAATGAAAATGAAAGATAAATTTTTTATTTAAATGAGTCATTAACCCTCCAAGTAGTTTCAACGAGATACCTCGTCGACCAAGACCTGAACAATTTTACTAATGACGATATATCTCATCATCAAGATATTGCAGATTTTGTGATGATTACGAGATCAAGATCTGGTCAATTTTCTCCTAATGATCGTGATTTCTTTTAATGGCCAGATATCTCGTCCAAAAAGATCTGGTAAGTTTTGATAATGACGAAATACCTCGTAGAGAGAGACAACCACCAAAAGAGTTAAGGATATTTTCAGGAATATTTAAGGGCATTTATTAGTAGTTATGGGTTTTCAACATCCTGGCCTTGAACAGATCAAAACAACATGCTTTCACTTGAAAATCTACAGAATTCTTTTATGAATGGTACTTGCAAATGGTAGAACACAGAAGTGTTAGGACACCATGTTGGGCAGGCATTTTCCTGCTTAAAGATTGAGCTAGGATAATCGAAGAAAATATCTGTCTCTAAACCACCCTTGGTGATTGTAGTTAATATTAGCCTAACAGAACCCCTTTTCTCTCTGTAACTAACACCAAATACTCTAATAAACACCAAACCTATGAGCGTAAAAGTTTCTTTCCAGTCTAATGTTGGCTCGTTTGAGCAACATCCAATACCAAAGGATTCAGAGAACGATACTCGGAAGCCACTCGTACATTTTGACTGATTTACAATAATGACGGGTCTCCTGCAGCCTATAAGTTTCTTTCTACTAGTTTTCTAATCTGTCTTAAATATAAAGCGAGCAAATTAAAATATTGCTCAATTGAGCTCAAGAGCAAACGTGATTCTGATTTTAAACGTGATAACGGCGAAACTTTGTTATAAAATATAAAGTAATATAGCCTTCGCTAAGATAAAAACGCAACGAAAGGTAATAGTTTCCGAATTTGAAAAAAAAAAAGAATTGCCGCTAACTTATACAACAAAATACAAGTATAATTCTCTAGTTAGATTAAAAAATAATGGATACCATAAACATTAAACACGAAAAATTAGTGAAGTATATATCCTTCGTTAGATTAAAAATCATGCGCTAGGAAATTTTTTTTAAAATAAATTTGAGATGCCTCTCTATAATCATTTTTTGATACACAAGACCTAATCAGACTAGAATTTTAGAAGGATCATCGGCATCATTATAACTAAAATAATATTTCCCTTCTTGGATTAAAATTTGTTTGTAATGATCAGAAGGGGCTTTCAAACTCTCGGGAGCAGAAAAATTCTGTAGCTCAAATTCTCCCAATAAGAAATTTTAAGTGCATTGGACTATCGAATGGTATTGTAAAACTGGCTCATAAGACCACATTATATAAACAATTCATCTTGAGTGAAATTAATGTTATTTTTAATTATTTGATTTGATTTAATTGTTGAGTATGATTTGGATAATTTTCCGCCTCTGCTTATAGTAGTTATGATAATTATTTAAAGGGGTTGGAAAAGCAAAGGGGTGTAAGGGATAAAAAAGTACATTTTGAGAAAAAGAGATTCTTTTTAATTTGAAAATTATTGTGTCGTCATAAAGTGAAACTATTGGATCTACTAGCATTTTAGAACTTTGCTTTACCTGTGAGTAAAGTGGTAGAAAATGGTTTGGGTTGGTTTCTTGAGTTTAAAATATTAACTTTTAAGCTCTCTTTCACTTACATTCCTTTTCTTCCAAAAAGTGAACCTGCACCATTGGGCCTGCAACGTGTTTGGATAAAAATTCATTATCAGAGTTCAGATTCATGACAAGTTCTTCAATAATAATAGTTGCGATTTCTTCAACTATACTATGGCGGGAGTGTGACATGCTTTTGTTTTCTTGGTAATATTTTGCTTGAAAGATTAAGAAATCGGACTCGGGATTCAAACAATTTTCGAAGATGTTTGATCGACGTCTTCGTTTAATTGGTTCTAGGTTCATGCCCCAAAGCGTATTATCATTTTGAATATTTTTGTTTTGCAGCATCAATGTATTCCTCGAATGCCTTTTGTGTCTTTATTAAAAAGATTTTTTTTTTGTTTTTGATAGTGGCTGTTCACGGACTGCTGGTGCCGTGGATTCTAGATTTGATTCCTCTCGCAGCTCATGGAAAGGGATCTTAATGACCACAGGAAATATTAGTATTCTTGTAGATTCACTTAAAAGTTTCTAAAATCCGATAGACAAGTCATTTACGCTGCTGTTCATTGAAAATGCAAAATCAACGAAAACTTGAGTTGCATCAATGAAATTCATTTGATCGATGCCCTTTGGTTATATGTATAAATAATTGGAATTATAGAACAGTGTGTCAAAAGGAACATGCTACAACAGCAATTTGTGTGCCCATCTTTAGCAGTCACAACTGTTTGCACACGGAGTGACATTCTCCGATAACTATTTTGGATGGCTGTTTGAAATGGCGTTCCATTCAGATTCAACATTCATTTACAATTCGGCAGTTGTAGCTGCTTTATGTCTTCCGAGTCACATTTCAGCCTGGAGATTGCAGTCCTCAGCTTACATTCTCCTGAGAGAGTTTCATTATTTGCATTTTCCTTGATAAACAACCCTGCCAAATTTCCAGTCAATCTAAGAACTCTTTCTTGGTGTTGCATTTTCAATGAACAGCAGTGAATGATACATTGGTGGGTAAAAATTGGGGGTTGCACTTTCTTATGACAGCAGCTAGCCATATCTAAAATGAGGTTCCGTTTGGAAGCAGAGAAATGTAAATGATCTTGCAATTTCTTTTGTCAACAAACGAAAGTCAACTTATTCCTTGAGCACCTTTTCTTTCAACCGCTATACATGACAAAACATAAACGGAAACACTAACACTTAAGTTTCCAAATACAGTCAAACCTCATTAAAACGAATTCGCTTAATAAAGAATACGAACTAAATTCCAATGCCCCTCAAAATGTATATTCAAATAATGTTAACTCATTTGTTTAAGAAGAATTCGTGTTACATTAATCTCCGGTTAAGACGGACAAATTTTCTAAAATTAAAGGCATACGGATTCCTTTCAATCGTATTATCAGAAACATTAAGTCACTCCAAAATTATAGAAGATTTATTTGTGGAAAGAAGGAATAAATGAAGATTCCGATGAAGACGAAGGAATAAGCGTGCCTTCTTTGAAAAAAGCTACTGCTGGCTTAGAAATTGTTCACTGCTTTTTGTTAGGCAGTGAAAATCAATCTACTCAATTAAACAGCGTTGACCGGCATGAAAGATTTTCTTAAAGAATGTTACGAGAAAAACAAAGCACAAAACTCATGAACAGAACTATTTCTAGACAAAAATTGCGTGTCGGGATATATATGTATAATCAAAAATTATCTGTCTAATCAAGAATTATCAAGGTAACCAAGAATTATCTGCATAATCAAAAATCATCGGTATAACCTTGGTGATGAAAAATACCATTTATCTGTGAACCAAGAATTGTACAGTAAGTAATGTAAATACATTAATATTTTATTTTATTGTTAAAATAATGCTTTTTTCTGAATTCGGATAACACGAACTACGGTTGATACGAATTTTTTTACTTGAAATTTGTCTTGAGGAGGTTTGACTATAGTTTGATGCATCCCTCACTATATTTTTCGCAAAGTTTAACACTTAGCCCGCTTTGTTTCGTTATTTGTAAATATACTTATCATAATCAAAAAGTAATGTAGTTGTAGTGTAACGCCAAGGTAGCTCAGCTAATGTATTTTGACTTAAAAATACCGCAGGAATCGAAAAAGCTCGTCGTAAAATCTTGCTCTTGTTTTTCCGAGTCACCGAACGGGTGCTTTCGGATACAGGATTGCTTTGAATCATACCTCGATGAGATTTTTTTATGTTAGGGTACTCGTGACTCCCCCTCCTCTGTACCTCTCCACAAAATGTTTGTCTGGAAACATCTTGGTTACAGATACAAATGCAATATAATAAAATTAAAGGTAGTTAAATAACGTCGCACTGGAGCAACATAACAGGCTATTGGAAATGATTCTGAATCAATCCAAATATCCGAGTACAACACTTCGTAACTTTCAGCCATGGTCAGTCACCAAACTTCCGCGCCACGCCAACGTGAGGACATTTGTGGCTACAACAGATTTAACCTGCACCAACCCCCGTGCACACGACGGTCTTTGGCTGGACAGAGTTTCGAACTCGCAACCCTCGGGTTGTTAATCTGTTGCTGGGCTACCGCGGCTCCTAGAGCTTAGAATTCAGAACCTATTTCGCGTTTTTATATGAAGCACATAGGGGACTCCACCAAAAATTCCCCAGAAAATGAAATATTCATAACATTTCATAAATAATTGTTAATTTCTTAATAAATATTATGGTGAAATTTCTGGATGATCAGACAAATTTTTTCAGTTTTGTACTCCAGTACTTGTTTGAAAACAACGCCTTTAAAATCACGTCCTTTGACAGCAAGAAATTACGTCACATGAAGGGCAATTTCCTGTTTTACTCTGTCAATACTTGATTTTATATCTTTGATAAATTCTCTGTTTCTACAAATTTTTCGTGACTGTTTCGATCGTTTTAAATTTTGATGCACATGAGCTGTCCGTTGTTTTTGGTTTATTCTTTGGAAACTTAATATTGATGTTCTAAAAATTCAGAAGCTTCAGAAAATAATGCAGTACAGAATTTTAGGATATGCAAAGATATTTTTGTAAATGGCGCTTAAATTTCAACGCGCTGAAAAGCTGCTACAATTGGCTCGAGTAAAATGGGAGGATAAAAAGTATCAAGAGGGGAAAATATTTTGATGAAGGAAAGTTCAATGACTGTTTGTAATTCTCCACATACATAAAAGGAATGCATTAGAAATTTTGGGGCCTGTGTGACAAATATTACAGTACTTTATTCCAATAAACAAATTTTAAACGGCTTTTACTCCTACTTCATTTTCCAAGTACTTACGAAATTAAAACATAAGGATTTTCTAAAATATGCATGACATCACGCATGGAATTTTTTGTAGCTTGCACGATTCGTTGTCAATAATCGCAAATATCATATTTTTTGAAAAATGAAAAGAATAAATAGTAAAAAATAAAATTTTTATTTTCTTCAAAATTTGTATCGAGTTTCCAATATAAATTTATGACCACTTTAATTTTTTACAAATACATTACACGTAAGATTGATGCATTTTATCAGTCTATAAAGCAGTTTATTTTTTGTTACTTGATTTTAAATTCAATAATATTCCTTTCAGTGCTAGCAGAAACATTATGTGTAGTAGGGCTCTTTTTTTACCTGATTTTAAGTGGGAAGGTATATTTGGAATTGCTAATAGTTTTAAATCTTTTGAAAAGTTGAAATCTTTACATCCGGTAGCACAATACTTTATTTTAATAAATCAATGATATGTGTGTAAGAACCTGACGAACAATTTTCTTTTGTAAGAGCTCTTTCAAAAATTAATTTGACTGTACACAGCATATGAATAAAAAGATACTTCGTGAGTGTTATTTCGTATCGATTTGATATGCTCTGTGTAGTTGTCATACTTGAACTGCTGAAATTACCCGTGACGATTGATGTTCATTTTCAACATCATTAAACGCTCTTAAACGTCTCGTAAATCATATTCTCTTTCGTTTGCTTTGCTTTTAAAAGCCTGTAAATAATAGATGGAACAATCATTAACCTTCAAAAGGTTACGAAAATCTAAAAAAATGAGTGAATAAATCTTTACATGGGGCGAATCTTTACATGCGATTTAAATTTTTGAACTGCAAACATATCGAAATGAAAGTCTCTTTGTTGCTTCAACTCTCATTTTGATTATTTACTCATCATTGGCAAATGATACTGTTAATTTTGTATTAATTGCTTTGAACTTGAAAATTATAAAGTATGAATTCTAGAGAAATAGACGTACCTTTTTGAACGTGTTAAGTCTAATAGAGGATTTTAAAAAAATATGTTTTAGAATTGAGAGGCAATTTAAATAGCAATTTCCATAAAAAATCAAAGTGTCTTTTTAATATATGAAATAGCAAATATATCAGTTCCTTTTTATTGGTCATTGAAATAGCTGTTGATCCTTTTTTAACTTTGTATATATACTTTATCGTTGCTAAAGAATCTAAAACCATTTAGGTTTTCAGCACCCACTTTTTAAAATGTCATTCATTTTTATATGCATACAATTGTTCTACACATACAACTACTTGTTTCCAAGAATAACCATGGGGCTGATTTCTGCTCATCAACTCAATTACTTTAAGTCATGTCGAGAACAAAAAGCAATGGACTGAATAATACATCGAATCATCAACGCCTCAGGCTATAATGGGCTCGTGAACATAAAGAATGACGCTAACTGGCAACACGTGTTTTTGGACGAGTCCCTCTTCAACTTGGGCTACAAATATGGTCGCATATGCATTAGAAGTGGTGAGCGTAATTTTCATGCATTGTAGAGCGTTATAATGGCCGAATGCCAGGCGTAATGGTGTGGAGGGTCATTGGATACCATTTGCGATCTCGGCTGCTACGAACTCAGGGTAATATCAAAAGCTACCGCTATATCAGGGAAGTTGCAGAGGCAGAAGTCATACCCTTCCTTCATAGCACTCTTGATGCTGTATTCTAACAGGACAATGCCCTACCATATGCTTCCAGACATGTAAAGCCTTTTACTCAGCACGGAAGATACTGTTTCTTCCCTAGCCACCACGTTCGCCAGATATGTCGCCGATTGAGCATCTAGCCCTTAAAAGAAGAATTCGTAGCAATTCCCTAGGAACAGATCCAGCAACACATATAAAGCCTCTCTGATTCTATGCCGATATTTATTGCAGCTCGTGAAGGTTTTACGACTTACTGATTGTTTCAGATTATAGTTCTATTATTCTGAAAATTTAATCATTCTAAAACTTATTTTCAAAATTTCAAGTACTAGCACCCACTTTTAATGTCAGGAAAACATTTCCTTATCGAAATTGCGCTAAATATAAATTTTTGTTCAAATCAGACTAGAAATGTACCACTAGGTACCCGAGTGATCTGTCTTCCCTTTCATTTTTACCCAACCTACCTTTTTGTCTACTAGATAGTAAATATAAGCAGTGTTTGGCGCAGCTTGGCCAAATCTGACCCTTGTGCAACAAAGTCCAACCAGCTTGATCATAAATACCGGGAATATTAAGAGAAAAACCATTGTGGGTTCGTGTCAATATTTAAAATTTTCAAATGCAGGTCACGCATAAAGTGCTGTAGTATATTTCCAATCTGCACTCGATTCTTCAGTTTCTGGGACTTTCAGGTTTTATTTTCATTAAATCAAGTGATGATTTCAATGAAACGTACGAATTATTTAAAAAATGTCCGAATTGTAATTATTTAAAATTATTAACTAGATTGCATAATAAACCATCGCCAAGTAACAAAACAGCTAAAGATACTTAATTTTGGTGAATATATTTTATTTAAAAATTTACAATTCAATCAGAGGTGTAGTGATCGCTTTTGTTAATTACATCTTGGATACTCCAAGGCATAGAATCAATTAAGCTGCCCACTAGGTCTTGATCACGGCTAATTGCCATGCGGCTCAAGCTGACGACCAAAGTTTGATATTTTATAGAACATTTGACCTTGAATAATTGCTACTTGTGTGATACTTAGGAACATAAAATAATTGCATAGATAAATAATTTTCATGAAATAAATTCAAAATTCCAGTTTAGGACGGTCATCAAATAAGTCAAAATGATGCAGTTTCAAATAAAAGACTATCTCAAAACTCCCGAAAGAAATGAACTAAAATTTTACACACCTAGTTTTAAGATCCCGTTGAGTAGATTGCTTTCAAAATCTACCACCTTCCTATTCAGTATTTTTCAATTATTAATTAATTATATAATTAATAATTAGACATTATCAAGTTGAAACTAAAATGATTCAGGCATTTTGTTTGGGTTATTCGACAGTTTAATGTAACATAATTACTTTGATGAGCTAATTATTTTGGAAGGTATGAGAAAAAAGACTGAAACAGTCATTGAATTATTAGGATCTCTGAATTTCACCTCAACAATTCATCATAAATTTGACTAAAGTAAATATATTTTATATGGATTCTAGCTATTTTCATTCAAACAATCTGAAATAAAAATAAGGGCCATAAAAATACAAATAAATCAAAAATAAAAGGGCTACCCTTTAAAAAAATTGAGTTAATACAAAATTTTATATGAAGACGGACCCTTACGCAAATAAAATCCACATTTATTTATAGTAGACATTATTACAAGTCAAATGACACTCTTGATTTGACTGTACGACCCCAAGGACGCAAATAACAAGAGGTGTTCGGAAACTTTTTCCACCGGCTGTACACACACATCCAATATTACCCATTTTTCATGAGAAGAAATGGGTACGGCGCTAAGCCCCGGGTTACCTGAAGTGTCCTAGATGTTGACATACACTACTGACAAAAGTACAAACACTCATTCAAAATAACGCATCCAGCCACAAAGCAAGGGCTATTACGCGGTGTTTTGATGGTAAAGCCGTATCGTTTTCGAATTGGGCAGCATAGAGCCTAGTCTAAATCCCATGGAGCACCTACGGAATGAATTAGAGCCAGGATACAAAGTTTGGAACCAAGGCCAACTACAAAGCAATAGTTACCGGGGGCATTATGCACTGAATGGAAGCACATAATCGCTGTGTTCCAAAATCTTGCCGGAAGCCTGTCTAGAAGAGTCGATGAGTGTATTAGGGACAAAGGTGGACCAACACCTTACTAATGTGTCTATAAATGCTGTTTTGTTTCTACTTCGGGTGTCCGGTGATTTTTGTCAGTACAGTGTATGTACAGCTCCGCAAGAAACAAGTACCATTACTTTATTTATAATATTCGTAATTACGTTTTGGATAATTTTGTGAAAGTGAAGGTTTTGTAAAAGTGAATTCGCTAGCTTTCAATGAATGATCGTCATATTTCTGAGTTGATAAACATACGAGTTTATATTTTGAAAAACACATTCAAGGTATGTAACAATAGATTTTCCAAACCTTTATTTGTAAAGTTACCATTACTCAATATATGACTCGATTGAAGGTATATTTTTTGTCTTCATTACTGACATCTCCCAGCACGTTGTAAAATTGACCAACCTGCTAGTTCGGTGGTTAACACTCTGGCCATCCGTTCACAAACTATTGGGCTCTAATCCTGGTCTTAGCATGGGTGCTCGAGGTACTTCTGAATCCAGTCTGATTAACCCTTGTGTAGCAAAATATGAGGGTAGAGCGACAAAACCAATCGTTTTAAAAAGGGACTTTTTGAAGATATCAATCCCCTTACGGTTGCTAAAGAGTTGTAATATACGCATGTAAATTCTTAGCAGAGTAGAGATTTTAGATTTATTATTAATTTCCCACGCACAAAGTTGGTAACTTAAAGGCATATTAGAATCCGTGAAAAGAATGCAAAAAGTAAATATTTTAATAATCCGCACTCAACTCTGGAGGAAAAATAGGAAATCGTTTATTTTATCTTTTTTTTCTATTCATCTGAAAACGCTGTTTGTTTCTTAGAAACATTAACTCTAATTGTTTAAGCACTTATCTTTAACATAACAGAGTCGTGTTGCAACTAGCTTCAAACTAAAAACATCGAAAAGTAAATTCTATTTATTTAATACTAGGCGTGGATGCGAAAACATCTTGAAGCTATTGATTGAGAACTGTGTGTTAAAGCTGTGAAACTAATCTTTCATTGAGGCAATTTCTTTTGTATGGATTTACTTATCGCAGTCTCTTTGCTACAACAAATAAAGCTTCATTATTCTCTGAGTAGATGTATTGTTTAAGGTGAATGATTGTTTCATATTTTTAAGGACTCAAGCTTTTCTAATAATAAAATCATTCATTTAACAGGCAACTGAACATAGCATTTTAAAGCTTTCGCTATGTTTAAATAACATATTTCCTTATTATAACCTTTTTCCAAGGTAATTTAATCGAATAAAAAAACATTTATTCACCAGTACTTACACTGAAGCATCCTTTTTCTGATCGCATATATTTTAAAAACTGGAATAGCTTCTGTAGATTTTCTCATTACCTAGTGTCTTTGGTTGTTGAAGTAGCTCTCTAATGATTTAATAGTAAATAATCAATGGATAGGATGGTTTTCTTAGAAGTGATACCGAGCTTCCAAGTTTATTAAAAACTTATATTATCATGCAAATCTGGGAATGATTGTTGAACTGAATTTCCTTTATTTTATCACCTTCATCTTGAGATTCATATTTTCTTCCAGAAACAATTATTTTCGGAGAAATACAGCCATTGTGAATGCGTGCTTAAGACTTTGCACACGAATCCCATTCGAACAGAGAACAACTGAAATCAGAGCTCATGATCAAACGATTTAAGGGTTAATTCATCTCCATCGTATCATAACGATAATCAGTATGAATTCAATCATTTAATAATTATTCTCACTTCCAAAGAACGATGCAGTCTAAAAATTATATTTTTAATTTCTGGGGAGAAATGAACTCGCATAAACTCTCCTGACTTGAGAGATTCTTCATTTCACTAATGACGGATGAAATAATTGAAACCTAATAGAAATTGTCCTGGAAAACAGGAAGGGATGGATAAAAATAATATCGCGGAAAGCTTTCATTTCGGGTTAATCACAAAATGCTTCTCAACAAATAAATCGTGGGAAGATTTTGCTTAATAATTACAAAATTGGGTTTTAAGGTGGTTTTTAGTATCTGAAGATTTTTATTATACAAGTTTCCTTTATCTCTGTAAACATGACTAACTCTGTAAATTTGATTGCAAATAATGTTTCTGTACGTACTAATATTAGAACCACAGGAAACTTGTTAAAATATAAAATTAAATTTTTATTCTTACGTTGTAAATATCAGTAGCCAAAGTAATGTATTTATCGATAAGTAAATCAAGAAAGTCGGGTTGAGAGAGGTAAACTGTTTGTTTATGAGTTAATTCAGAAGGATAATTTTATTTCCAAAAATTAATGAAATCTGTTAAATTAAAAGTAATCAAGTCATCAGAATAACGAAAGGAATGAACAAATTTAGAAGTATGTGCTCTTTAAAAATTGACATAATCACAATCTGACCTCCTCTGCTCTTGTGTGAGTATGTGGAAAGCAACTTTGATTCATTAAAAGTAGAGTGTCCTAAAAGTTCCCGTACTGACGATTCGTGAATTTATTATACAAAAACAACAAACTTTAAAACAATTATTTTTATGCTAATAGTGAAAAGCACTTTTAACATAACGTAGGAAAAAAATTTGAACTCACATTTATAATAAATGTTCAAAATGTCCGCCCCTTTCTTGGAGGCAAAGCTGAAGTCGTTTGCGCATATCTTTAGAAACGCGTTTCAAGATGCTGGGAGTGACTTCTTGTATCCTTTGAGTAATAGCAATTTTCAGATCATCTATTGTTTGGGGATTATCTTCATAAACTTTGTTCTTTAAATATCCCCACAGAAAAAAGTCAGCGATGCTCAGATCAGGGGAACGAGGTAGTCAAAGATTTCTGGAGATGAGTCGATCGACAAAAAAATTTTGAAGCATGCCCATGATTTCATAACTTGTATGGCAGGTTGTACCGTCTTGTTGGAACCAAGAATCTCGTTCATTCACTTCTAATAATGCAACAAATTGTTGGATGAGTTCTCTGTATACAGTGCCATCAACAGTTGACTGGAAAAACAGAAGCCCAACATTCCTTTTGCGTGATACGGCACACCAAACGCCAATTTTTTTGAGAATGTAAAGGTTTTTGCATTAATGAATGGGGAATTAAAGAACAAAGTTTATGAAGATAATCCCCAAACAATAGATGATCTGAAAATTGCCATTAGTCAAAGGATACGAGAAGTCACTCCCAGCATCTCGAAACGCGTTTCTAAAAATATGCGCAAACGATTTCAACTTTGCCTCCAAGAAAGGGGCGGACATTTTGTACATTTATTATAAATGTGAGTTCAAATTTTTTTCCTACTTTATGTTAAAAGTGCTTTTCACTATTAGCATAAAAAATAATTGTTTTAAAGTTTGTTGTTTTTGTATAATAAATTCACGAATCGTCAGTACGGGAACTTTTAGGACACTCTGTAGTATTACAGAACTAAAAACTCACGCAATTACACAGTTGCAGTTAACCCTTCCCTTTTACTTTTCAAGGGGTTAATTTTCTTCGAATAAACATGGGCTCCATATCACCAATGTGTGATCTGTTTTCCCTTCACCTGCTCTACTACCTTTTTCTTTTTCCTTCTCTCGATGTGGCTCTCTTCGAAGGTGAGGGCTCCCATTGAAAAGTTTTTTGCGGCTCTGTTGCTTTTAACTTTTCCTGGGGATTACATTACCCACTTGTTTGCAGTGCGTGGAGACCTCTGTCCCTGGAAAGGAAAATCCTGGTTGTTAAGGGGCATTAAACCTTCCTAACACACTGCTTTGACCCCCATGTGAATCAACCAATTTGGCTTGGTTTGGTTTGTCACTCAACGGTCGGTTTTGCTACACGACTTTTTGCAAGTGATCCTAGCAACACGTTAACTCTTTCGGAGCCGATGGAACGTCTTACATATCATCTCTTTCAAATGGTTACGACAAGGTATAAACATTCTAGGTATATCAAAGCTACTAAAGTATAAAAGAATAAAAATAAATCAGATGGCAGCTTTCTTTCTCTCAGGTTTTACCATTTTTAATATTCACATTGTACTTTGATAAGTATGAAAGACATCATAGAACGTTGAAAACCAATTTGAAAAATTTGCGGATGCAGTGATGATGGTTTAATTCCAAGTTTGTAATGAAATGTGCTGAGTTGTGTAAGGGGGGGCATTAAAAGGGGGATCGCGCCTGCTTAATGTTACACATTTTAGCCTCTTTTACTCATTAATGATCCACAGATAAAGTTTATTGATATTCTATTGCAGATGTGAATGAGTGTTTACGAAACAATGGAGGATGTCACCATCTCTGCTGCAATACTGTGGGCAGCTTCGACTGTCGCTGCAACCCTGGCTATCAGATCAACGCAGATGGCAGAACTTGTTCCGGTAAGCTCATATATTATTGCCTTTCACTCTTCAGAATCTATAAACAAACAACCATTAAAATACACTACTGACAAAAGTCACCGAATACCTGGAGTAGAAACAAAACAGCATTTATTTTGGGGTCTGGCTATAAATTTAAATTTTCAATTTCAGAGTGCACATCTGCATGGGTATATACAGAAATAACTACAATGAGTATAGACTGAAATTTGGGGAAGGAATGTCCTATAGAAATGTGCAAACGTTTTATATTAAAATCCAAACATTGAAGTAGCAGTCACTTTATTTTTCCTAGATATCCATATTTAGAATGTTAAATATGTACCATCATGAGCACAAGGGGATTGTACCATTTTGGTTGGTGAGTAGTTAGTTAATTAACGTCGCACTGGAGCAATACAAAGGGGTAATGGTGACTCTCCGGGATCCATCCCGAAGGGAAAGAACCGAGGACAACGCCTCGTAATTTTGAACTACGGTCAGATGACGAGAGCAATATCTGAATTGGCACCCCCCTCCACCATGCCAACTTGAGGACATTTGAGGCCACCACAGATTTAACGTGCAGCAGCCCCCGTGTACACGACGGTCTTTTGATGGACCGAGTTTTGAGCTCTCAACCCTCCAGTTGCTAATCCTTTGCTCTTCCAACTTGCCGCACACCCTTGAACTACACTACTGTTTGTGTAAATTGTAACACCATGAAAAAATCATGCAAATTAAACGAAACTTGCAGGAAATGCAAAACAGATTAGGATATGCAAATGATTAGAATTACAAAGCGATCACGCATGTGTAGGCCGAAAAACACCCTGTAAACTTCCAAGTGAGCTGTGTATAAAAAGCACTGTAAAGGTGCGTTAAATGTGTGTATCGTCGTTTGACTGCTGTAAATGATTGATTAGAAGTCAATATGCCTCTCCAAAAACGCAGAGTACCATACGAGCAACTAACGGAGTTGGTACGGGGCCGCATGATCGGCCTCTGTGAGGGTGGACTTTCGTATCGTGAAATCGCCACTCGCACGGGGCGTAATGTCACAACAGTGATGCGTGTGTGGAAGAGATGGAACATGGAGAACCGGACAAATCGAAACCCCGGCAGTGGGCCACGCAATATGACATCACCACGGGATGACAGACAGGTCATCCGCATGGCGGTGACGGACCGTACAGCGTCCTCTCGTGCGTTGGCACAACATTGGATCACGTCTACAGGTGTGTCATTGTCTGTCCCCACGGTTCGTCGACATCTGCTGCTCCATGGCCTACGTGCAAGGATTCTCATGCGCAGGATTCCCTTGACACTGAACCACCGACGCTTCCGGCTACAATGGGCTCACCAACACAGCTCACGGCGTGCCAATTGGGAATCAGTCGTCTTCTCAGATGAGTCCCGATACAATCTGGACTACAACGATGGCCGCGTACTCGTCAGACGCTTCAGAGGTGAACGCCTTCTCCCGGAGTGTTTTATTCAGCGTCACACTGGACGAACGCCTGCCGTTATGGTCTAGGGCGCTATTGGATATCATGGGAGATCCAGCCTACTCCAAATTGTGGGCAGCGGGCGCTATATCAGGGAAGTCATGGAGCCCGAGGTCCTACCCCTCCTGCATTGCATTCCCGGAGCTGTATTTCAGCAAGACAATGCCCGTCCACGTGTTACTCGGAATGTACAAGCTTTCTTCAGTGCACTACAGGTTCCGCTTTTTCCATGGCCTGCACGTTCCCCGGATATGTCGCCCACTGAGCATGTCTGGGATTACATCGGATGGCCACTCGCTCGTACCGCTCGTCGGGCAGAGAGTACGGCTGAACTTTGGCATCAGATAGAGGCCATCTGGAATGCCAGTCCTCAGCATGACATTCAGAATCTGTATGATTCGATGCCACGACGTGTACAGTCTCTGATCACTGCGCGTGGCGGTTTCACAAGATATTGATTTTCAGCATTATTTTTGTTTTATTGCTCTGTAAATTTGATCATTTATTTAAATCACTATAAGTAATACGTGGAATAAATTTAATTTATTTCTGATGATTCTTTCATAGTGTTGCAATTTTCACAAACAGTAGTGTATTTTGGCTAGGTCTTCAACCTTTTTCGGGTGCCTCTCAAAATGAAGCTGTAAATCTTTTCCATTACCGTAGATCAGTAGATATGGTGTTCCCAAATCACTGCAAACTGCTTTGGCGAGATTCAGAAGTGGACACAGGAAAAGCATGTTTTTCGAGTTCAGTGACAAGGTTTTTGCATCTTGTTCGAGTGGTGCCTTGCTTGCAACTCCCTCTCATATCCTTGTCTGCATTTTGGTGCTTCTTTGGATTTCTTGGTGGTAGACCATGAGGAGGCAGCTACTCTCCTGCTTAGGCGACAGTATCTTATGGACCTGGTCCACTATTTAATAGATTAGGGAATAAGAACAACAATATATCTTTGAAATATTTCCTGAAGGTTCATACTTCAGAATCCATGGAAAGGCAATAAAGTGGACAACAAATTTTGAAAAAAATTTAGCCCCTGAGAGGAAAAAGTAGCTTATTATTTATGAGGTGCTGAGATCAAATATGACATTGAAAGTATAAATTCGTTAAGATTTTTTACTGATTCATATTAATTTATTGCAAATTTTTATAAGTAATTATAAATGCACTTCTTGTTATGGTATCGCTTCGTCTGTAGCTTTTATACATGATGCTGAACATCTCTGGTAGAGAATCCCACGTGCTTAACCGTGTTGTTATTTTGGCCTGAAATTACCGAAAAGGTTAGCTTGCACCAAAAGAAAAAGTGCATGCTTATCTTTCGTCACCCTGAAGCTGATTCTCGAACGTATCGTCTCTGAAGGAGGATCCACAAAAACTTATTTAACTTTTGTTTCACTGAGTCGAGGGAATTTTTAGATAGGTACTTGAGCCCTGATCCTGTCCTTTTCATGGTTTTGACATGGTTTTTGTCCGACTGACCTTGATTTGTTAGGAGAATTTTATGTCATCAGTTCTTTTTGTTGCACATTCTTTTCTCCTATCGTCTGATATTCCTTCAATCAATTCATATTGTGCAAGGCTTTTTTTTTCTCGTCAGTCTCATTTACATAGAAACGAACTTATTCTGACTTTTTTCTGGAGAAGATTCTACTTTTGAAGCTTCGATCCCAGTAATCCTGCTTTGCTCTTGGGCAGCTCCAGATCACGAATAAGACCGTTCATTTCTTCCTTTAGGATTCTGATGTTACAGGAAATTCATCATGACAGAAGTGTTGATCATCCATGCTTTTGTGATCTTCAGACGATGTTTTATAAGAATCTGAGATCCAGTGGTTCCCATCCACGTTCTGAATTGGTGGAAAATTCTTTCGGGAATTGGAGAAAGGAAAATTGGTTAAAGACCATCTTAATTTTGTATTTTTGTGTTGCATTATATATGACAACGTTTTTTGGAAAAATTGTGAATCTGCTTTGTAAGATTCATCACAAAATAATGCTTAATTCGGTAGATGAGAAAAGTATGATTACGCTGTTCTTTTTAAGTTTAATTAGAAATACTGCATATATATATATGCACAATACAATTTAGATAAATTTTTATTGACGTTAACGAACACTGAAGCCCCATCAAATTTTAGTTAGAAGCTAATTCCTCTTTAAAGTTCAGTTAAAATTTTATATTAATAAGAAAAACCTCTGATTCTCAAAGTGCATTCTCTGAAAACATTAGTATACTTTTGTGCCGGTCCTGTCACTATTATTATTAGCTATCATATAACTGTTATTCTAAAAATAAATATGAACTCATGTGCCTGTTTTTATGATTTTCTACTTTTCGAATTTGCTACTTCACAAGTAACACAAAGGCATAATTTTTTATTACTGAAAGGAGATAACAAAGGCAACTTTAAACTACATTATGATATTATAATTATCTACTAAGCAACTGCTGGTTTTTCCATTAGGTACAAAAAAATTGATTACATTTTTTTATTTCCTGAAAGTAAACTATATCTTCTGAATTTTCTCAATCGTCCCAAAATCTAATAATTCTATAAGATATTACAGTTGCTTTAGCTGCCATTTTTCACACACTGCCATTTTTCAATGTGGAAGGATTGTAGAGCATGGTTTTGGAGTAGAATATTTCGTTATATTTTTGGAAATCCTTATTTTCATTACTTAATATTACAATCTAATTGTTGAAATCCAATTTTTGTGTATCATCATTTGGATACATTTATACCAATTTAATAAATAAAAACTTACCTTAAAACCAAATATCCAAACAAGGAAATAATTTTTTAACAAACGACTAAAACAATCGATAGATTTTACTTATTCCACAATATTTGATACAGAACACAAAATATCTAGGGTCGGGAAACACGTAGAACAGTTTGTAAAACGTTTCTTAAGTGATTAGCTTTCGTTTCTGAAGATCTCTTTTGTATGCTCTTTAATGAGTGTGATAACATATTTACTCTTTAAACTTGAGCGCGAGTTTTAATTTAATAATTTATCAAAAATAATGTACCGTTGATGAAAAATAAAATTTATATATTTGCAGATAATACATTGAAAGTTTAGTAAACAAAAATTGCTACTCAATTGCAGCTCAAATTGCAATTTATTGCCCATTTTGAAATGCTTTGCAAGTATTTTAGACTTGCAATTAATGTAATGGAACCTGACATTGTGCAAATTATATTGCTAAGAGGACTTATTTCATTCTCACATACTACCCATTTCAAGAATATAAGGCTCCCAACTTGTACAAGCTCTCGTTTCTCCGAATATAATTAGAACTCGTATATTCATCTATCTTGAAGTGTAATTTACACACTTGAGGTTTTGTTTAAAATATATACTCCCCTTCCTATACTTTCCTTTCACTTTCAATGATTCAACCATTATTATTTACAGGTGATGAAGTAAGTTATCGGGTTCAAATTCTTAACTGCTCTCTCACAATTGGATATAGTCAAATCTCATTAATTCCAATCCCATCAAATAATATTAATCATTCGTTTAAGAAGAATTCGGGTTACACTAATCGCCGGTTAAGACAAAAAATTTCGAAACTTAATGGCAAACGAATTCTGTTCAATCGTATTATCAGAAACATTAAGTGAATCTGAAATTGTAGATTTATTTGAGGAAGATAGTGAAGAAAGAATAAATGAAGATTCTGAAAAAGACGAAGAAACTTAGAAACTGTTCACCGCTCTCTTTTTAGACACTAAACTAGTATTTCAAGACAAAAATTGTGTAACCAGGGAATATTTGCGTAATTAAAAATTATCATATCTATATAAGCAAAAATCATCCGTATAACAAAGAATCATTTGTATAATCTTAGTGATGAATACCATTTATCTGTGAATCAAGAAGTACTGTTAATGCATTAATATTTTATTTTATTGTTGAAATAATGGTTTTTTTCTGAATTCGGATAACACGAACTACTGATAATACGAATTTTTTGAGGTCCCGTGAAATTCGTCTTAACGAGGTTTGACTGTATTTCAATGATATAAGATTTCATAATGAAATTTGCAATTTTCCGGTTATCCCATTGATACGTTTTCTCGATACTAGTATTGTTCAACGTATTTTTTCCTTTCATAAGGCAGAATCTTCATATTAGGTACAAATTTGTTCTGGATAAATGAGATTTTTTCTGCACGTACATGTAACACTTGGAATCATTAATGTATTACTCCATAAAACTAAATTACTCCATCAATAACAAAATTAAATTGTATAAGTCTTGATATATAGTAATAAAATTCCATGTAATTATATTTTCAAAGTTTAATTTATTTCTGATGTTATTACATGAACCAATAAAACCAGAAACTAGTTTTAGTTTGAAATAAAAAATCTTACCATAAAGTGTTAATTACTTGTTCTGTTACGAAAGAATGAAAGGTGAAATTATCTTTGCGTGAAATCTCTGAGCTGCTCTGTTGGTTACACCTGAGAGCAACTTGCTTTGTTCGGGGCCACGGTTTTCATTCTTTGAGCGAAGACAGTTTTCGAAAGTGTCTTTTGAGCAGAAAAATCTTTCATCTTTCACCATAGCGTTATTGAATTCCCTTCTTCATTTGCGGCAAAAGAATTGAGCGATGTATTCTAAGATATATTCCTAAATGCATTCCTTTCTTCGCCGGAGGAATTGATTCTATTTTTCTTTACAACTGATGGAACACAAGATGTTTCCGTTTGCTCATGTCATCGTTTTTCTTTTGTGTGCGAGAAAGCAACATTTATTTCCCGGCCCTGAATGTGAAAGTACGGAGAGTTGGATCAGCATGAACCCTTTTCTTCATTTTAGACAGCTGCTGAAATAAGCTGCGCTCGCAACCAATTGTTAGATCCCGAAAGCAGTTTTTGCCACTCGGGAGGTCTAGAAATGAGGCTTTTGAAATTGTTTTCTTTTAATATTTTCCAAAACTTACTTCCATAAAATTTTTTTTTTAAGTTTCCTTTTATCAATTTTTAAAAGGATTTCTATTTAATTTATTTTTAAATTACTTCCTTTTTAAGTTTAAAATTTCCTTCTGTTAAATGTTTTTCTTTACATTTGACAGAACGATATTTTAATGGTACTTTCTTTATGTTAATTTTCAAACTGCTCTTTAGCTCTTCGAATTTCTTCCTTTTTAATATTTTAAAAATAATTATCACTATGCTCTTCAGTGCATTTTATAATGCTCTTTTAACAATTTCTAAAAATTGCATTCTTTTATATACTTTTAGATCGCTTTAATACAGTTGTTTTAGACGCTTTTAATACTTTTTGAATTTAGTTTTGTTACCTTGGATATTACTTCCTTTTTTGAAAACTCGTTTTCTTTTTAGAACAATCTTTTCAAGGGTGTCAGTGAATGTTTTCATGGTAATTGACAGTGTAAATGAACTTAAGTTCTCCGATGCAAAAAATAGTAAACTAAAAGGAAATTTGAGGTTTATTATAAAAGAAAACATTAAAGGAAGAACCTTTTGCGTTGGAAAATGAAACTAAATTTTGACCGATTTCTTTACTTAATCCCTCCTAAGATGCATTTTTTAAAAACAATTACTTTATTCTCATACATACTTTACGTATATAATGCGAAAATTACTTTTGTTTCATTCTTTTGCCGCCTACTATGTGTGATTGCTTTATTTGTAAAAAAAAAACATTAACTGTCCCACAAATTGCATTTATTTAAAACTAAAACATCAAGTGATGCTAACTAAAAGCAGATAAATAAAAAACAATTTCGATTTATGGAAACGAATAATTCGATATAACTAGAAACTAGACTCCAGATGAGTCTCCGTGTTCATCACGGCATTAATTGAGCGTTCATTGGCTTTCTGAAAACACTTAATCCCGATTGGCTGATAATTCTGAATCATTGCTAAAATCATTCAACTTCTAAACTCGATCCTAGAAAGTAAAAAGAACAAAACGTGAATTCCAACTAGTTATTGCCACTTGGTTTAAACTAAATCTTTATTATTGTCAATCTATAACTAAAAGAGCTACCTGATCCTCCATTTACTAAACCAGGAGTGCACAACTTCATAAGTTCTGAGGGCCAGATTGTAAAGAAAGTTTGTCATATGTATTAGTTTAATGAAGGGGGAGGCGTTCAGTGAAGAGGGAGCTGACAATAATAGTCCATTTTCAGAGGAATTATCTATAAAACATCAAGGAAGTGTCACGGAATATTGTTTCGTTAACAAGACTTGTAATCGAGAATTAATCTTGTACAAATCCTCGAGATGTATCCCAAATTATCGTTTTTTTAATAAGCCCAGATTACTCTTATTTTGGGTGATGACTGAAAATGTTTGTTTACACAGAAATATGTTTCAGAAGATGCTTAACATTTTTTGAGCAGCCCCTATCAAAATGTTTAACTTACCCTTTCCAGGCTTTTGTAGAAATCAGTTAGGCTAAATTCTTTAAATCATATCTTTGAACATTGACAATCAATTACCTCTAGTTAGAAGTCTTTGCATACCAAGGTTAATGGAACTCCATACAACTATATTCTATAAGCCTTGCGCCTTGCTCTGCATCTGATTAATAAAATAAAAGAACAAAATAAACTCAATAAAAAGAACAAAACGTGAATTCCAACTAGTTATTGCCACTTGGTTTAAACTAAATCTTTATTATTGTCAATCTATAACTAAAAGAGCTACCTGGTCCTCCATTTACTAAACCAGGAGTACACAACTTCATAAGTTCTGAGGGCCAGATTGTAAAGAAAGTTTGTCATATGTATTAGTTTGATGAAGGGGGAGGCGTTCAGTGAAGAGGGAGCTGACAATAATAGTCCATTTTTCAGAGGAATTATCTATAAAACATCAAGGAAGTGTCACGGAATATTGTTTCGTTAACAAGACTTGTAATCGAGAATTAATCTTGTACAAATCCTCAAGATGTATCCCAAATTATCGTTTTTTTAATAAGCCCAGATTTTACTCTTATTTTGGGTGATGACTGAAAATGTTTGTTTACACAGAAATATGTTTCAGAAGATGCTTAACATTTTTTGAGCAGCCCCTATCAAAATGTTTAACTTACCCTTTCCAGGCTTTTGTAGAAATCAGTTAGGCTAAATTCTTTAAATCATATCTTTGAACATTGACAATCAATTACCTCTAGTTAGAAGTCTTTGCATACCAAGGCTAATGGAACTTCATACAACTATATTCTATAAGCCTTGCGCCTTGCTCTGCATCTGGTTTATTCGCTATAAACGTTTACCTGGTTACGTGTACAAGAAAATGTAGGATACGTTCAAAATAAGGGAAACTAACAAATCTGGTCATTGTTGGTTACATTCGAACCTTTTAAACACTCTAAAATAATCCAATATCTTAGATGATTTAAATATTAGAGAAACCACACCAATTATCGAATCCAGTAGTTAACACCTTTGCATAATTAATTAATTATATAAACTTTCCACTTGTAATCCTGGCATTCTTTAATTTGGAACTCTTATTCAACAGATATCGACGAATGCTCCACCCACAACGGCGGCTGCCAAAGCAAGTGCCTCAACTACGAGGGCGGCTATTCCTGCGAATGTTTACCCGGTCAGCGGCTACATACAGACGCCAGGACTTGTATCGGTACGGGCATGTTTTTAAGAAATAGACGCTTGTTTTCAGATATAAATTCACTTTTCTGGGATTTCATGAATTGGAAAAGTGTCGATAAATTCTACGAATTGCGGATGTATAGATAGATCACTTGTGGGGGTTGAAAATGTGGATTGGGTTTCACACACCATGTTTTTAAAAAACTAATCCTGTGTATCTTCTACACTCAATTGTTTTCATTTTAAAGGTAACAAATGAAAATATCCTTGTATTGTATTGAGAGATATATTTAAATTATTTATTTACTTAAACAAATGCCAGACAAAGAATTTGAACTCGGCATCCACTCTTTTTAGCTATAATGTGTTTTCAGCAAAAGTAATAATTAATATTTTTATAACTTCGAAGTATAATTAATACTAACGAGTAGATTGAATATTTTACTATATATTACTTTTCAGTAATGCAAGCATACTTCTATCCAGTATCTTTCAGTCATTCCCTGGGAACTTTGTGTGCTCCCCAAAATTATGCAATTATAACCCCATTATATGTCTTTAACGCCCCTTTTTATTCAGCTACTTGTTTTCTTCAAAATAAGTTACTCTTAAGAAATTACAACTTGAATTCTACATTTATTTCATTTCATTGATAAATCATAAAAGCTTAAGGAAATTTTCCTTTTTACCTCTAGAATTCTTGTGTTGCTGAAATTTAATAAGAAAATTCACAACTGAAATATTTAGGATGATGTAACATGGTTCAGCAGTCTCTTGGTTCACTATTAAAAGAGATTTTATCATGGAAGCAATCTACTACCCCTTCAATTAGGCTGTAAAATTATGATTACTGGTTTTATAGACCACTATTACTACAGCCATCCTAATCGCTTTTGCAGGTAATACATCATCTTAAAGATATTTATAGGCAATAACACTTTCTTGGACAGTTTTTGATTCATTCAAATTATAGCCGCATGTCTTAGACCTATAAAATCGAAAACAAAACTTAATCATTCTCTGAAATTGAGTGCATATTCTAACCATTGCATAGTAACATCTAAAATATTTGAAATTTATTAAAAAATGTGTTTAAATGTAATAAATTGCCAAAAGTCTTCCACCAATACACATGTTTGGCCCCTGTGGAAATCAAATCCTAAAAAGTACTCGAAAAAGCATACCCTAATTTTTCAAAATGAATATGATTATTAGGTAGGTAATTAATTAACGTCGCACTGGGGGAACACAGCGGGCTATTGGCGACTGTCCGTGATAAATCCTGAAGGGAAAGATTCGAAGACAACACCTCATAATTTTTAACCACGGTCAGATGACGAGGTCAATACCTGAGCTGGCACAGCACTCTCCAAACTTCCACACCCCGTCAACTTGAGGACTTTGGAGGCTTCGATAAATTTAATGTGCACCAGCCCCATGTACATAATGGCCTTTGGTTGGACCTAGTTTCGAACTCGCAACCCCTATGGTTAATGAATACGATCATACATGATGGTAGAGTCACAGTAATGCTATTATAAATGGCAAAAAGAAAATGTATTGGGTTTGGTCCTGCTAGATCCAACTCTTGAACTCGCGCGATAATTTGTGGAAATCGTAAGCGTAAGGATAATTTATAAGAACTTTATATGAGTTATACCGGATCTTTCCCTTCGGGTTTGATCCCGGACCATCATCAATAGCCCGTTATGTTGATCCAGTTTGTGAAGTAAATTCTACTTCCTACCTACCTTATATTATCGGCTTAGAACAGAAACTCATTAACTGACAAAACAAAAAATTTCTGTCCAGCTATTTAAAGACTAACTCTTAGTTCTTAGATTAAAACTAAGTCTTGTAGATTAAAATATAGTCTAAGTAAATTTTGTCTATAAAGTCGCTTTCTTCAGATTTTCTCTGAAGTGTATGTGCATACACAAATTTCATATAAAGAAGTTTGTATGCGTATTCCGCAAAGTTGTAAAAGTATGAACATTATGGGGCATGAAATCTATATGAATTGTGAATGTTGGGTACTTAGTATGTATTTTATTGACTAGGTAATTTGAACAATTTGTAAATATGTATTATTTTTATGAATGGAATACCGGTGATAATTTGTTTAAATTTTAAGCCAACGGATAAATTATAAATGATAGTGGGAATAAATATAAAATATTTTATTAAATATGGACGATTTGTGCAATTTGTAAGCGTTTTGTATATTTATTAAATAAATGTAAATTTGCATTAACTAATTGTATGAATTGTAAATTACTTGGATAATATGTATGATTTTCAAATTGATGTTTATAAATTGCATGAATTAAATACATATTTTATCTGTGTGCATGAATTGTAATTGTAGATAATGTTTCGTGGATATTTGGTTTGGACTATAAACGCACGGACAATTTGTATGAATTTTTAAATCTGCAGATGATTTGTTCGTTACTTCAATGTTTTGTGTGGGTAATTAGTATGGAATTTTTGTGTGAAATGAATAGTTAGAAAGTCCCTCTTAAACTGCTCTTATAAGCAACTTCTAAGCTTTGTAATTTTTATTGTTAAATATCTTTTCCGAAAATTCTGATATAGCGGTCAGTATATATCCTAAGCTCTAAAGTATTAATATCTTAATAATGTTCTAAATATAATTATTAATAAACTCAATTCTCCATAATTCATTCATCAGTTTTTAATTACGCTTTTGCCAACAAACACGCAATCCAATTTCCTTCGAAAAAAGAATACTTAAAATGCGTAAGAAAATACAAGTGCCCCAAGATATATCAATTCATTCGAGCTCATTTGGAATGGACACTCAGTTCCGTAGTTAGCATGGCCAGGACTTTATTTCAAATTTAGAAATATAACTCTCTATGAATATCTGGGTTCATTTTGTTTCGAAAAAGGGTTCTATAACTCTTTCAACACTGATATCTAGGCATCAGGGTATGAATTAAAGATGTAGAAAACACTTCATGAGTAGAAAACACCGTTTTGTGTCGTCTGTATCAGGCTTCTCCCTGACGACTCCCTGAAGGGTTATATATGCAGGGTGATTCTACAGTCATGGGACAAACTTCAGGGTGTGATAGAACACAACGAAACAAACACTTTTCCCCATAGAATGTATGGTCGCAAGTACAGCGGTTGGCCGCTAGAGAGCGCAGTCAAACGCTTGTATAAAAGCCCATAGAATGTCTATTGGGTGAGTTTAAACTAATACGACAAACTTCAGGGGTTGATAGAACACAACGAAACAAATACTTTTCACCATAGAATGTATGGTCGCTAGAGGGCGCTTTCCATTTCGGCAAAAACACATGGTCCGACGCAAGTTGGAAAGAAGAGGCATGAAATATGGAAACAACGCTTTAATGTCAAATAAACATCAATAACTGCTTGACAAAACGAAATAATACAATTAGATTTGCATAAATTAAAGATAAGTACAAGGAACAACGGGTAAGAAAGAAATGACATGTACAAAACATGAGAAACTTTTCACATGGAAATGAAATGACATGTACAAACATCAGTCGGTAAGTATAACGCAAATACACAATTGCAGAAGCTGTTCAAAATGTCAACCACCACACCTGATGCAGGCCTCGCATCGCCGACGTAACTTTTTTATACAAGCGTTTGACTGCGCTTTCTAGCGGCCAACCGCTGCACTTGCGACCATACATTCTATGGGGAAAAGTGTTTGTTTCGTTGTGTTCTATCACCCCCTGAAGTTTGTCCCATGACCGTAGAATCACCCTGTATATGTGTGTATGTGTATGTATGGGTGTGAGTGTAATGCTGTCAACTTTTCTAAACTTTTGAAGTATTCTTTGACCTGAATCCATGGTTCGAAATTTTTCTACTTCCGGAACGAGGTTCGAAGCATTTTTCCAAGACATACTATTCTCATCATTGCTTTGTTCAATATTTATTCCTCGGGGCGTTCAGACGAATACATCCGTTCTACAAACTGCAGCCTTCCTGCATGAAACAGTTTTACCAATCCTGACTCAGAATTTTTTTAGGATGATTGGTTATTTTCGGGTTTTATGGTACAAGGTACATATTTGGTCAAGCTGCACCAAACACAAACAGACAACACAATAAGGGAGGGGAGAAAAAGGGAAGCAGAAAAAGCAGAAGGGTAAGAGAGGGTAAAAATGAAAGGGACGAAGGGTCACTCGGGGACCTCGGGGTTGTGACGCCCTTACACTCCTAAAGATGTGCCCCTGAGGGCGAATCTTTCTTAGGATTCTTTCAACCAATCGATGATATTACACTACTGTTTGTGAAAATTGCAACACTATGAAAGAATCATCAGAAATAAATGAAATTTATTCCACGTATTGCTTATAGTGGTTTAAATAAACGATCAGATTTACAGAGCAATAAAACAAAAATAATGCCGAAAATCAATATCTTGTGCAGCCGCCACGCGAAGCGATAGAGCCTGTACACGTCGTGGCATCGAATCATACAGATTCTGAATGTCATGCTGAGGACTGGCATTCCAGATGGCCTCTATCTGATGCCAAAGTTCAGCCGTACTGTCTGCCCGACGAGCGGTACGAGAGAGTCGCCGTCCGATGTAATCCTAGACATGCTCAGTGGGCGACATATCCGGGGAACGCACAGGCCATGGAAGAAGCGCAACCTGTAGTGCACTAAAGAAAGCTTGTACATTCCGAGCAACATGTGGACGGGCATTGTCTTGCTGAAATACAGCTCCGGGAATGCGTTGCAGGAGGGGTAGGACTTTGGACTCCACGACTTCCCTGATGTAGCGCCAGCTCTTCAGGATCCCCACAATTTGGAGTTGGCGGGATCGCTCATGATATCCAATAGCGCCCCCAGACCATAACGCCAGGCGTTCGTCCAGTATGACGCTGAATAAGACACTCCGGGAGAAGGCGTTCACCCCTGTAGCGTCTGACGAGTATTCGTCCATCGTTATAGTCCAGATTGTAGCGGGACTCATCTGAGAAGACGACTTGTTGCCAACCGGCTCGCCATTGGCTGTGTTGGTGAGACCATTGTAGCCGGAGGCGTCGGTGGTTCAGCGTCAAGGGAATCCCTGCACGTAGCCCATGGCGCAGCTGCTGTAATCAATCATTTACAGCAGTCGAACGGCGATACACACATTTTAACGCACCTTTACAGTGCTTTTTATACATGGCTCACTTGGAAATTTAGAGGGTGTTTCTCGGCCCACACATGCGTGATCGCTTTGTATTTCTAATCATTTGCATATCCTAAACTGTTTTGCATTTCCTGCAAGTTTCGTTTAATTTGCATGATTCCTTAATGGTGTTGCAATTTTCACAAACAGTAGTGTATTTAGTCCTTATGAATGATGTCGAGAAAAAACACTTCACTACTCAGAAGTCTCGTAACGCTCAGAGGATGAATGGAAGCTAAGACTTTCATGAACTTACTTTTTCGCTTAAGGGAATAGGTGGAAATCACAGTGCCAGGTGTGGGGAAGACGCCATCATTTCCAAATCTAGATCTCTGATAAGCAGCCAGGTAGGAATATGATTTGCCTTGTGTTCATTCATTAGCAAATAGAGACTTATTAGAACACTTTACAGCAACTTTCCTGTGCACCTCTCTCACAAAGATAACGGAAGATGCTATTGACACTCTTCTCAGCCGATATCACATGCCAACCTGATTATGGTGCATCTTCCAGATACTTTTGACCTCCCCAAAATTCTTGTGTAAGGGACCACAGATTTCACAATTATTTTATGCTCTACTCTGCTATTTTATTAAAACTCACGCTTAAGGTTTCTCATTGTTTCAGTTTTAAATCCACACTGGATTACAGAAACATCGAAACTGTGCCATCTCTACTATTATAAAAGGAAGTATTTATGTGTGTGCGGTGTCCAGACGAATCTATAACCCTTACAGACATGAAATTTGACTGACAGGTACTCCTAAAGGCAACTGAATGTCTTTCGAAGTCCGAATTTGAAAATTTAATCTAGAAAATTTTTTAGTTAATATTTTGTGCTGCGCGTGTAGCCCCTCCCACACTATGACGTATCTGCGCACACCGATCTTAGATTCTTATCGCGCATGCTATCTCTTCACTAAAAACACCCCCTCGTATTGAAATAAGGGCGTAATGGATAAAGTGACGCTCTGAAATCGCGGCTTTGGAGGGAGACCTGAGTTCGAACCCAGCCGAAGGATAATTTTTATTTTTTCGATTCTATATTTTTAAAAATAGTAAATATACTCTAATCCTTCCAATTTTTTCTGTACTTATCCTTTTATTTTTTGAATACAACACAATTATTTTTAAAAATGTAATTGATTTTATGCAGCTTTTTCAATTCGGAAACTGGTTTCTCTGTATTGTCACTGTTTTGCCCTTTTTCGTACCACCAATGAAAAGCAAACCACTGAAGCTCCATCCCCTACATGTTCGACTCCAAGTGCCAAGTTCCTACCATCAAGAAACTTTCTGCAACTCAGTTAATAAATTACATGAAATGAAGTAACAGTGTTTATTACTGTTTAATTTGGTTTCGATTTCGCTGACATTGTGATTCATTTAGGTTGTTTGTCGGAATCAGTGAGGTGACATAACAAGACTTTTAAAAAGTATAGCGTTATATTTAAAGATTCAATCAACATTTTTATTTCAGTAGTGGTTTTTTTCATAACTTACTTTTGAATTTGTATAATTTCTGTATTTGTATAATACAAATCTATCGACATTACATGTGACACAGATGAGGCTGTGAACTACACAACAGAGTTTTTGAGCACATTGGGGCCATCTGGAGTACCTTCGCACATATTACAGCTAGAAATTGGGGCATCGATTATGCTTCTCAGCCACTGAAGCCACCACCATGACTGGACATGCCGTAGGCGAAGACGTATTCATTCCTGTTCGTTTAAGTTTCGCTACGAGCACCAACAGGGCACAAGGACAATCGCTGAAATTTGTAGGACTCGATCTCATTAAACCGTGTTTCTTCCACGGTCAACTGTATGTGGGTTGTTCAAGAGTTGGAAAAGCCGAGAATGTTTATATCCTAGCTCCAAATGGAAGAACATTGAACATAGTGTATCATGAAGCTCTCTAAGCAAGAATCAGTGAGGTGGAAGGAATGAGGCGACGTGCCCGTGTCATGTCGGGTGGTGGTGGGACTCATTCTTAAAATTATTGTTTTTCTTTTAATGTTTTCAGAATTAGTGAGAACAAACAAGAATGATGTCACGGCCAACGCCGTGAGGGTACTGCTAGCCTACAATAAATGTGAACTAGGCGGCACATTGTATCGTCATAGAATTAAAACATGATTCCAACAGAGGCGCAGCTTCATTCGATACAGCTTTGATATCAAGACTTTTTGTGGCAACACTTTTGGCGCGTTATTTGGCATTCTTTCTGTAGCGAATTGTGGCAGGCGAAAGCAACCCCGCTTTGTTAGCATTATGGCAATTATTTGATTGATTATTTGAATCTCTTTTATTAATTTTTGTGAATCATCTTTTTTGATTTTACCACACCTAACTCTAGTTTTCTAGAAAAATATTTGATATTTTATAACATTCATATTATATGGCCTATTTCCATTAGACTTTAACTAATTAATTATTTAACTTATGCAAGCTTCTAGAATAATATTTCAGAAAAGGTAAAGATTTTTCATTAAAGTACCTAGTAGTAGTAAGAATAATCAGTTGTGTAGATTTTTTTCTGTTTTTGAAATTCTTTTCGATTCTAAAACTGATTTTTATAAGAAATTCATCCTTGGCGACATAAAAATCCAAAAGTGTTGCCACAAAAAAGTCTTTATATCAAAGTTGTACCCTACATTTTTTGTGATATAGTTACTTTTTGAATAACCTAATCGATGTATTGGAAATAAATTGAGATGGATGGAATGCTTGCAGATGTGTCAAGCCCGTGTAGCAGGAACAACGGCGGCTGCCAGCACATCTGTGATAACAGACACATCAGGGTCCGATGCCGCTGTCGTCAGGGGTACAGGCTAAACCCAGACGGACGAACATGCAATGGTAAGTGCAACTTCCAAGTAGATTGCTGCTGCATTAAGCATTCATTTTTCACCCGAATTATCCAAATGTCGTGTTGAATTGGTTTCCAATATATAATTCCTTTTTCTCTTTTAGTTAAATTTTAACCTTTCACTGGCATACTGCATCAAATTTGATGCCAATTATTGAAACTTCAATACTTAAAGATTTTCTTTCTCCCAATGTATAAATTGTATCAATTTTCAAACATAAGCTACTTTATAAACCCTTTTGCTGCCATTTTCTCGAAAACAAGCACCACAAGACGAAAAATTAATTGAGCCGAGAGATATTTCTGTCGAAGGGTTACTAGGGTATTAGTGTTTGAAAGTAGCTTTGCATCTTTAATTGGTTTATAACTTTTTCCTACAGGTATACGTAACATTTTGAATCTTTAATGTTTTATGCATTCAAGTTTTTATGGGAAAGAAACCCCATCGTATCCGTTTCGTAATACCCATTATAGTTCAAAATTAATTCGGCATGTAGTATTTTGAATTTCATCAAGAAATTTATCATAAAATGTAAAAAAAATTATATCTTCAAAGCTACGTGATAAGTTTTTCTAAACTTTCATATACGAACTTTATATGGCAGTCAATAAGTGCACTAAATCTCATCCTAGTTGAAAAATGACATGAAGTGTATTGAATGTCCACCGTCCCCTTCCCTTAAGTAACTTTTCAGCATATTTCTTAGGAGTGTCGTCGTTTTCATTCTTTCCTTTTCAAGTCATATCTTACTTTGGATTTATTGTATCTTTTTTTCAAGTTTTGAACTTCAATTAAGGTGGACCAATCTTTTTCAATTCATCCGCTTATTTTCTAGATCGTCTTTTTCCATTGCCGTTTCGGTATTTCAATGCAGATTTTCATGAATATAAGAACAGCAAAGTGCTTCTCCAATTCACAAATAGACAATCCAACATTACTGCAAAGAAAACTTTCCGGAAGAGTATCCTTAGCAAGATGTTTCTCATTATCTTCTCTAACTTGTTTTTTGGTTTGCTTTTCTTGTTTTATCTCTTAGATGCTGATCTGCTACTGATGATACTTTTCTTGTAGATTAGATGATGAACACGAGCACTTAATTCAGATTTTTCTCTTTGCCTGATTCTCCTGTTCTATTATATCTTTCGCCCCTTTTTGTTTTTCTCATCTCACGTTTCACTACATTGCTGTGCATCTCTCCCCTTCGCCATTCCATCCTTATTTCTTCTTCGCTGTTATTTGCCACCTCTGAGTTTCTCTTTTATTCAGTGGTTTTAGATAATTCTTTGCTTTACTTATCTGAATTCCAAAAGATAAAATTTAGGCTAGAAAATATTTACAACCTGAAAATGAATTTGTAAAATGAAGTATTAATTACTAGTTCAGAGGATTCAAGTTTTGTTAAAATAAAAACGATAAATTAGATCTAGGCTACATAACTGTTAGTAACATGATCTAGGCTTGCATAATTAAAATAATTTCCAGTCAATTACGATTGTGTTACTCTCCGTGCAAACAAGAAGACGACAGTTGTATTGTGCACATGGTAAATCATACTTAAATAGCCTTAACAATGACTTTAGGGTAAGATATTCACAATCCAAGAATTAAATAGTGTCCTGCAAGTATTGACTGAGAATATTTATAAAATAATAATATTCAAAGAACTTATCTTGTATTTTCTGACACACAGGTCATGCATCATGCATCTTCTTTGAGTTTCTTTACAACTCTTGGTTGTTGGATCACAGAATAAGTTTCGGTTAAAATACCTATGCCATGTGTTTCACAAACACTACATTTGAATCCAAATTTATTCTGCTATTTGTCCCATAAACTTACCGAAAATGCACTATGATAGATTTTTTGAGCGTAAGTAAAAGATTTACGGAGGTGAAATGATGTATATTTACATATTTGTAAGGATTATTTTTATTGATAAGATTGCTTTAATAGAGTATCACTATTGTTCCAATAAAAGCATGAAAAAATTGTTTGAATAAAAACAAACCACTTTAAAAATGCACAAATAGATTAGTTTAAGTGTGCGTAGGTGACATGACACACAGTCACCGGAACTTTAAAGAAAATGAAACTTTTGTTTTTTGTAAAAACTGAACATATTATCCCATAAACTTCATAATCATACCTTATTTTTCGCCTTGAATTAGTGAATTTGAAAGTCAGGTTTTTATTAAATGACTCTCGAAAAATTAATCCGAAAAAAATCCCAATTGTTTGGGGCGTTTATATTGTAAAAGCTCCTAAACATGCATAAAATCAAATGCATTAACATTGCATATACATTGGAAGCAAAAACTCCACGTTGTTATTTTAATTGCGTCATTAAATTTTATTGCGCTCGAATAAATTCAATCATAATGATGCATTTTCCTCTAGGATGAGCTAATTGTGCTGAAAAACAGATGAGCGATACTCTCCTGCTGAGTTTTCCGGTTCGTTTGAAAACTGGCGATGTAATTATCGTCAGAAATGTCCCTGAAACTGGATGTGACAGGCTGTTTTATTGGAGAAATCTCATTCGGAGCAGATTAATTGAGTGTTCGTGTTCCAGATGAATGCACATCCTCTGGTGCTCTCTCGAGAGTTCCAATTTAGTGAAATGTCAGAAAGACTACAATTGTCACCATGATGTGATTGTGACTAGTTCCGATTTCTCAATATGGACCTTAAAATAGGGAATGCAAATGATGTTAATGATAAACTAATTAAACTTGCTTAAATGGATGCATGCATTAAACTAAATTAAATATGCTTATATTGATACTTTTGTGTCTAAGGGTATTCTTTTTTGCAAGTTGAGTCTGTTCCTGTTATATTATGTTAGCTTTATGGCTCATTTCTTTACAACAAATTTCGTTGATTGTCATAAATCCTGTTCAAGTAACGAACAAAAAGCGTAGGACCCACAGAAAGCCAAAATGACAAGCGGCATGTATGTAGAACAGGGGTGTACAGACCGCGGGCAGCATACGGCCCTCCGTTTGTTTGCTGGCGGCCCGCCTCACTATGTGTTATTAAAAGAAAGCCTATTACTTAATTACAGTGAAGTTTCTGAAAAGTTGAATACCAACTTCAAGACAATACGTTGAAAAGATCGATAATACACTACCGTTTGTGAAAATTGCAACACCATGCAAATTAAACGAAACTTGCAGGAAATGCAAAACAGGTTAGGATATGCAGATGATTAGAATTACAAAGCGATCACGCATGTGTGGGCCGAAAAACACCCTCTAAACTTCCAAGTGAGCCGTGTATAAAAAGCACTGTAAAGGTGCGTTAAAATGTGTGTATCGTCGTTTGACTGCTGTAAATGATTGATTAGAAGTCAATATGCCTCGCCAAAAACGCAGAGTGCCATATGAGCAACTAACGGAGTTCGAACGCTGTCGCATGATCGGCCTCCGTGAGGGTGGAATTTCGTATCGTGAAATCGCCACTCGCACGAGGCGCAATGCCACAACAGTGATGCGTGTGTGGAAGAGATGGACCATGGACAACCGGACAAGTCGAAACCCCGGCATTCACCACGGGACGACAGACACCTCATCCGCATGGCGGTGATGGACCGTACAACGTCCTCTCGTGTATTGACACAACATTGAATCACGTCTACAGGTGTGTCATTGTGTGTCCCCACGGTTCATCGACATCTGCTGCTCCATGGCCTACGTGCAAGGATTCCCCTGCGCAGGATTCCCTTGACGCTGAACCACCGACGACTCCGGCTACAATTTGCTCACCAACACAGCCAATGGAAGGCCGATTGGCAACAAGTCGTCTTATCAGATGAGACCCGTTACAATCTGGACTATAACGATGGACGCGTACACGAGTACGCGTCCAGACGCTACAGAGGTGAACGCCTTCTCCCGGAGTGTCTTATTCAGCGTCATACTGGACGAACGCTTGGCGTTATGGTCTGGGGCGCTATTGGATATCATGGGCGATCCCGCCTACTCCAAATTGTGGGGACCCTGAACAGCGGGCTCTAGATAGGGAAGTTTTGGAGCCCGAGGTCCTGCGCGTTCCCCGGATATGTCGCCCATTGAGCATGTCTAGGATTACATCGGACGGCGACTCGCTCGTACCGCTCGTCGGGCAGGCAGTAGGGCTGAACTTTGATCTCAGATAGAGGCCATCTGGAATGCTAGTCCTCAGCATGACATTCAGAATCTGTATGATTCGATGCCACGACGTGTACAGGCTCTCATCGCTGCGCGTGGCGGCTGCACAAGATATTGAGTGTCGGCATTATTTTTGTTTTATTGGTCTGTAAATCTGATCGTTTATTTAAACCACTATAAGTAATACGTGGAATAAATTTCATTTATTTCTGATGATTCTTTCATAGTGGTGCAATTTTCACAAACAGTAGTGTATATCAGCCTTCAAGAATCGATTTTCATATTCTCAAAAAGTGAAACCGTTGCTAGAATTATGTATCAACCCTTTTGCCGTTTTTCTTGAAAATGCATCCGAATCAGTACAACTTGAACTCATTAACATGCAAAACGATGAGAACCTGCGAAATAAAATGAAATAATGAAGACAATTTATTAAATATCTATCGTTGTGTCGGGATAAAAAGCAATTGTAAATCGTTGCTAGAAATACATTAGAATGCGAAAGCCTCTTTGGGTCACCATGACTGTGAACAAACTTTTTCAGTCATGAATATTAACAAATCAAAAACCAGGAATCTCTAGACTACTGAAAATTTAGAATCAATTTTGAACTTGGCTACTACAGAAACCGCGAACCAAATATTAAAACAATTGTTGAATCAATTCAATGTTAAGCATCAAATTTAATTTCTTGTTTATTTTTACTATCTTTCTTTGTCACAATATATAAATATAAATAAAATAAATAATATATGATAGATAGCTTTCATGTTTTTTGGTGACCCTCCCATAGTCACAGTGAATCTGTGACTCTTGGTTTTAACAAGTCTGTGCATCCCTGATGTAGAGCATCATGTTTGTCACCTAGAAAATGATCGACTACCGGGTTCATCCAATTATCAGATAAAATGAATTGATATATATACGAGGGTAAGTCAAAAATTACTTACACTTTTCGTTCTACAATTTTATTAAACAAAGATAGATGGCGGCCGCATGCGTTGAGTTGGCGCGTCTGTGGTCACTAGTGCGGAATTTAATCACGATCGCGTCAGTTGTCGTCTAGCTACAACAGCATGTCAGCTCCGCTATCAGATTGCACCAGAGGAGCAACGAGGAGTGATCAGATTTTTGTGGTCAGAGGGTGTGAAAGGTGCTGAAATTCACCAGAGACTTTTGTCACAATACGGGGAAAGTGTTTTATCTCGTAAAAGCTTTTTTTGTAGACCGAAATGTTTAAAAGTGGCCGAACGAGCGTAACACAAAAAGAGGGAGCTGGGCGACCGTCAACCTCGACCACTGACGACAACATTCAGCAAGCTCGAGAGATGGTTACAGCAGATAGGCGAGTTACCATAGATGAGGTCGCATCTTCTTTAAACATCAGTCACGGTTCTGCCTATTAAATTATCCACGACGAACTCAAATTCCGTAAAGTGAGTGCGCGATGGGTACCACGAATGCTTACCGCAGCAAACAAAACCAAACGTTTGGACATCTGCCAACGTTTACTGGATCGCTTCAACGCGGAAGGCGACGCATTTTTAAGCAGAATAGTGACCGTTGATGAAACGTGGGTTCATCACTACGAGCCTGAATCGAAACGCCAGAGTATGGAGTGGAAACACCCAGGATCCCCTAGAACGAAAAAATTCAAGACCTCGCCATCGGCTGGGAAGGTGATGCTAACCCTGTTTTGGGACGAAAAAGGCCCTATACTGGACGACTACTTGGACAGGGGGACTACCGTAAATAGTGCGAGGTACAGTGATTTGTTGGCCAATAAGCTGAAACCAGCAATTCGAAACAAACGCCGTGGTCTACTTTCAAAGAAAGTTTTGTTGTTGCAAGACAACGCCCGGCCGCACACGGCCCATAACACCATAGAAACAATCAACAGGTTGGGCTTTGAGACCCTGGAACACCCTCCCTACAGCCCAGATCTCGCTCCCTCAGACTTTCATCTCTTTGGACCGTTCAAGGAAGCTTTGAGAGGTCGTCGATTTGCCTCAGACATGGACGTTCGGGATGCGGTGCAAAAGAGTGGCTTCACGACCAACCGAAAACCTTCTACCAGAAAGACATACGGAAGCTTGTGGCTCGCTGGACCAAGTGCATTGCTCAAGGTGGAGACGATATCGAAAAATAATGTATCTGTTGTACACCTATCTTTGTTTAAGAAAGTTGTAGAATGAAAAATGTAAGTAATTTTTGACTTACCCTCGTTATAGACTTAATTTTTATGGAAATAAATATTTGCAAGCAGTTTTCCCACAAAACGAGGTTCAAAACTTTTACGAATATTCAAAATTTCTATTAAAACAATTTATATTCGAATTCAATACAAAGTGTTCAACAGTAAATTAAAGTGGTGTATATGGTTTAAAAATTAAATTTCCAATGCACGTATTCAAATGGAATTTGAAAAAATGGATACAATTCTGGTGTTAGAACCTTACACACAGCTGGCAAAAGTAGCATTGCAGACACTTTTACCATTTGCCACCACCTACCTGTGTGAAATCACTTTTCACATAAAAGCAAAAGCCAGAAATCGCTTAAATACAAGTGATGACTTACGCGCGTGGCTCTTTCAAAAAAGGAGCCTCGCTTCAAAAGTATTATTATGAATAAGCAACAACAACATAGCCATTAAAAATTAAGATATTGTTTTGTATGTATATGTAAATGTATGTGTTTATTTTTCAATAAATAAATTATCTTGAAGTAATTTCCTAAATACAGAAATAGAAACACATTTTTCAAGGGGGTGCGAGAACTAATTTTTAGATTCAAGGGGGGGGGGTACCGATCACTAAAAATATTGAGAACCACTGCCCTAGAACATAAACACGAAACCACTTTCTTTCCTTACCAACTCTTAATTCCGTGCAAAACTTGTTTTCACCTTCGGCTGTGTTTCAAAATTCATACACAGTTACTTAGAAATTTAAATCGATAATTATCATGCGTTAAGAACCATTTTTTCCCAAGAAATCCCATTACTTTTTCCCATTAGCGAATTTAACTTTTTATTGAGAATGGAAAGGAAAGACATATTTAGGATATGATATCCCGTTTTAGAAGTAATATGGTACCTTGGAGTACTTGTGTGAGAGCTAATAATATTTTTGAACAAAGCACCTCGAGTCAATGTTATGCTCAATCCCTGATTCTGTCAAACATGCAAAGAATTGTCTTTAGACATTTAGGAGATTTTCTAAAGCGTAGATAATTCAAAACTGCCTACACCCTAGAATATGCCTGCACTTTGATTCATGGAAATTCAAAAATATACCTTCTGGCAAAATTAACATAATCATAAAACAATCCATATCATGATTGTTTTATACTTTATAAAACTGCTATGCTTCTTCTGTATCACATACTGTTTCTTGTCTCCCGTTATTATGAATTAGTATATTAATTCATAATATTTATAGTTATATTTATTATTCGCTATGTTCATCTTCGATTTCAACTTTCTTGTAATGAGGATATTTTAATAAATCCTGAAGTAGTAAAGCCTTTATGGTCCACAGTTAATCAAACTTCAATCAGAACCGTACTCATGATTTTATAAAGTAGCCTTTCGGTTGGTTGAATTTTATCATGCAGGATAAGTCAAAATACAAATCTAGAATGGTTATATCAATTTGATGCTTAGATGCACATTGAGTTTGACGTTCAATCATTATTTTTGTAAGTAATCAGAAAAAGATTGTAAAATATCCGCATTGTTTTAATTTTGAGCAATTAGCTGTATGGCAATTGTAACTGAATAGTCAAAGTGCTTGAATAAAGTTGCTGAAACTAAATGTTCTCTGTCCTAATTGTTAAATTGAAAAGAATTAAATTAAATTTTTATTGAACATAATTTCTTAGTTTTTAGATGGTGAGGTTCCACACCTTTGGATATATTAAAAATAAGGTATCCACCTTAATCTAGCATTTTATTGTATTATACTTTTTCAGCTGAAGATTCGTGTAGCCGTGTCAATGGTGGATGTTCTCAGAGATGTGACATGATTTCTGGTAGGGTGGTATGCAGCTGCTCCAGTGGATACCTGTTGTCCAGAGACGGTAAAACTTGCACTGGTAGGTATTTCTGTCTTTGTACCTCATTTTATAATAATGCTTATAGCGGTCTACGTGCATGTTTGTTTTTGCACTTAGACACTTTTAAACAGCCAACTTACTTTACATATATAAGAGGCCAACAGGATAATATAATTTTAATCATTTATCGAATTACACCAGATTGAGATCAATGCTTATAAAAATACATCACTAATCTTTACAAAATCTTGATAATTTTATGTTATGCTCCTAAGTCTACCTCTGATATCCTTAGTATTACTCTAGCAATCCATCGACTTAGAAATAGCGAACATTAAAAAAACACACACTACTAGACATTCAACTATAGCTGTGGCTCTTTCCAGAAATCTTCCCGTCAATATATATGAGTAGAATAATATTTATACATCTCTAAAATATATGCATACATCTGAACTGTTCAAACAACAGTGAAAGTTGCTGCAGAAATGAGTCTTCTCCTACAACAGTGCCACATAGTGGCAGATTTCTACCTTCAAATAGCTCAGCGTGAACAACACGTGGTTGTATGTCGAAATATTTCTCGTTAGATGCTGTAGATAACGTGTCGTTGGTTGGTTTTGGGTTTTATGGCGCAAGGACCGTATTTGGCCAAACTGAGCCAAACACAAGACAGACAATGTCAAGTAATTGTGAAAAGAAAGGATGGAGAGAAGAAAGTTGAGAAAGCTAGCTTTTAGATAACGTGTCATAACTTCATACTTCTAACTTGGATATGTTCAAGTCATGTCAACGAGCTGTGATACGGTTTTTCATCGCCTAAGGATGTTAATCGATGGATATTTATCGTCGTATGCAAGCGGCGTATAGTAATGCTTTTGCATTCGAGTCAATAGTCTTCCGTTGGTGCCGATTATGATGTGTACATACCCTTATACAATCCAATCTACACTGTACTGACAAAAGTCACCGGACAAATGGAGTAGAAACAAAACATAGAATTTATTTTAGGGTCTGACTATAAATTTAAATTTTCACTTTCAGAGTCCACATCCACATGCGTAACTATAGAGCTAACTACTAGTGAGTATAGTCTGAAATTTAAGAAAGGAATGTCCTTTAGAAATGTGAGAATGTTTTATATCAAAATCTAAACACTGAATTGGCAGCCATTTTTTTGTCTCTAAATATACAAGTCCTAGGGAACTGAACTGTGCTGGCGCCCCTTCATAAAATTTTTGACTAGCCAAAGTGGTTCAGTCCTCTAGAACTTGTGCTCACGATGGTATGTACACTGCTGGCCACCCAAATTGCAACACCAAGAAAGACAAGAGATATCACAACAAAATTTATTTTGTAGATAACATGTTGACCAAGTATCAAATGATTAAATTTATAGACTTCTGTGAAGTGTGGTTCCTGCCAAAATCAGTAGCCAGAGTAGCCGCCATTGTTGGAGATCACCGCTGCCACACGCCTCGGCATTGATTCAAAGAGACTTTGGATGTGTTCTTGGGGTACAGCAGACCAAGCAGCTTCCACACGTTGCCAAAGTTGATCTGGTGTGGCAGCTGGGGATGTATTCTGGGTCAATCGTTGAGCAACCATGGACCACATGTTTTCTATCGGCGAAAGATCCGGAGAGCGAGCTGGCCAGGGAAGCAATTCAATCTGGCGATTGACGAAGAACCCTTGGACAATGCGTGCCACGTGTGGTCGCGCATTATCCTGTTGAAATATGGCTGTGGGCAAGCCCTGAAGGTAAGGAAGGACAACTGGCTCCAACACCTCGGAGATGTAGCGCTGGCTGTTTAAAGTACCGGCAATGCGTACTAGAGGAGTGCGAGAGTGACATCCAATACCGCCCCATACCATAATACCCGGCGCAGGACCAGTGTGGCGGTGCATAACGCAGCTGTTCAGCATCCTCTCTCCACGGTGTCTCCAGACTCGAATCCGACCATCGTGGTGTTGCAGACAGAAGCGTGACTCGTCAGTAAAGACAATTTCATTCCATTCTGCCGTCCACATCCTTCTTTCATCGCACCATTGGCGGCGGAAACGTCTGTGGTTCTGCGTCAAGGGTAGACGAAGCAATGGACGTCTTGCGGACAGACCACTCTGCTGTAAACGGCGTCGAATGGTACGCGCAGACACTGGATGATGCGGTACAGACTGAATGTGCTGTGCTATGGTTCGTGATGTGGCTGAGCGATCCGTCACTGCCATACGCACAATACGCCTGTCATCACGTGAAGTGGTGCACTGAGGTGGATGCGATCGAACACGCCGGTCCGACGTACCCTCCTGCATCCAACGATCACATATCCGCATTACAGTTGTTTGGTTTCGTCCAACACGACTACCGATTTCCCTGAAAGATAATCCACAATCTCGGTAGGCCACTATCCTTCCTCTGTCGAACTCGGATACTTGATCAAAAGATGATCGCTGTTTTCTACGAGGCATAATTGATCGTTTTTTTGAAAAAACCACAAGAAAAACACAATTGCCGTACTTGAAATCGTCGAAATCTCCAAGCCTTAAATAGCGCTTTGAAGTGGCGCCACAGGCGCGCGTGATGTGCGTCTGCGCTGAAATTCTAATCATTTGCATATCTCACCTCCGCTAATGCATGTTTTAAATTTCATATTATTTGCATGCTTCCTTCAGGGTGTTGCATTTACGGTGGCCAGCAGTGTATTTAACATTCTAATTATGGATATTTAGGGAAAATAAAGCGACTGCTACTTCAGGGTTGATTTTGATATAAAACATTGGCACATTTATATAGGGTATTCTCTCTTTAAATTTCGGTCTATATTCACTAATAGTTAGCTCTGTTAGCTAGTCCATGTGACTCTGAAATCGAAAATTTAAATTTATAGCCAGACCCCAAAATAAATGCTGTTTTGTTTCTACTCCAAGTGTCCGGTGACTTTTGTCAGTACAGTGTATGTGTCAGCATAAGAGAAGTATCTGCCCAATTAAGATCAGAACGGCGACGGTGCACACTGATTCATAAGCGACTGGTGCATAAGGGCTTGTTTTGGTTCCCTAGTACATATTTCGCCCACGCAAATGCCAGATTGAATGACACCTATCCCTACTGAATCTTCAACAGTATGAACGAACTGGTGAGCAGTGCCATTACACGAGCAATGACAATGGGCGATGACATTATACAAAAGGTTCACACGGCAGCCAAGCTAGTTGTACGAGGCCGTCATCACACAGCTGGACGAGACAACTGCCTCAATGCCTATGGCGATTATTTCTGAAAAAGAAGCTTGTTGCTCTGTTCTAGTCACTTTCATTTGAACAATTCAAATGCTTTACAAAATTACGAGGGCCACGGTAGCTCGGTTGGAAGGGTAACGGATTGGCAACAGGAGGGTTGCGAGTTCGAATCCAATCAAGACCGTCGTGTACAAAGGGGTTGGTGCGCGTTAAATCCGTCGTGGCCTCAAATATCCTCACGTTGGCGAGGTGTGGAGGTTTGGAGAGAGGGGTGCCAGATCAGATGCTGTCTCGTCATCTGACCATGGTTCAAAATTACGTGGTGTTGTCCTCGGTTCTTACCCTTCGGGATTGATCCCGGACCGTCACCCGTTATGTTGCTCTAGTATGTAGCCCGTTATGTTGCTCCAGTGTAACGTTAATCAAAATACCCCTACCTACAAAATTACGTTGTCAAATAACTAGAGAGGTGGATAGGTTTTCCATGAGAAGAATACCAATTGTTTTCTCTTCATTATTTCTGATTCGTCGCCCTTACATAAACTTTTCCAGTGCTTTCTTAAACATAGCGTGTAGAATTTCTCATAGATATAAAATCAGATTAAATTTTTATCCTGTCTTTAACTGCAGTAAAAGCAAAGCAGCTGATTGGCCAACAATATAATCTAATTAAAGTGATAGTATCTTTAACAACGAAATAAATGCTTCCTTTTATGTTTACTATATTGAATATCGCCGCCAAATGTAGCCAAAATGCATTTCGCCGAAAGACAATACGACAATAGAAAAATGATTATCTTATATAAGGAAAATTATATTGTTTCCTTGAGCTAAATATCGATCGGCAGTAAAATTTTCAGCAGATTTGAAATCCCGCATAAGGTCTGGAAAAACCTACTCCCTGGCTTCAGTATATCTCCATACCCCTCAGAACGCGTGTGTGTAATTACCGTTGGTCCTAACTTATACGCTAATGTATACAGGGTGATTCGGAACTCATGGACAAACTGCAAGGAGTGTTAGAGCACACACTAAAATAATAATTTTTGCATAGCAATATATGGGCGCAGAAGCTCTTGGGCGCAGAAGCTCTTGGGCGCAGAAGCTCTTAGGCGCAGACAAGAATTGGGCAGGGAATGAAACAAAATGTTTATTTACATGATTATTTTACAATTACTTATTTACATGATTATTTTACAATTACTTATTTACATGATTATTTTACAATGACTTATTTCTAATGATTTTTACAATTACTTATTTACAATGATTTTGTACAACTGCTCAAAAGTGCCTCCACCAACATTAATGCAACCTTGGCAGCGTCAATGCATGGATTGGCTGACCTTTTCTATTCTAGAGTGCATTGTTTGTTTTTGTGCGTTTGAACATCGTTCCTTTGCTGGAACTCGGCATTTGAAAGATGGATTTCACTAGATTGCCTCACTGTCAAGCTTGCATTAAGGTTGGGGGTGGCACTTTTGAGCAGTTATTGTACAAAATCATTGTAAGTAAGCAATTGTAAAATAATCATGTAAATAAACATTTTGTTCCATTTCCTGAGCAACTTTTGTATTTGCGCCTAAACCCGTCACCTTCCATGAGTTCCGAATCAACCTGCATATTACAAAATATGTACATAGACTTGAAGATTTTTATCCGTCACGTTTTGAGTCTCCAAAATTGAGGGGACCCGTTGGATCCCCAACTAAAAATTGATATAGCTCTAGGAATAGGCGAGCCTAATGTCCTTAATATCACGAACTTCTACAACATACTTTAAACATTATGATGCAGTATGGTATGGTAATTAATTAACGTCGCACTGGAGCAACACAAGGTACTTTAAACGGAGAACACAAACTGCAAAATAGAAAATATACCAATCTAGTCATTTTGTGTCCCCATGGCTGTAAAAGCATACCATAAATCCAAGTCTGTACTTACGCTTTGAATAATACCTCCATGTCATCATCAATGAAGTTGGCAAAATGATATTGGACTTGCACGAAAGGAAATGGCTGTCTCGAATTTAACTGTTATGAGAACCTTCATAGGATAATGATTGTATGTCTAAAGAAATAAGAATATAATAAGTACTGTAAACTTTAACGCTGGTAACCAGTAAGCATGTGTACTAAAACGGAAGATCTTTCTTTAGGATGGTCACAAGTTAATTTTGTTTTGTGACAGCTACAATAGATTTTCCATTTTGCGTCGAAAGGCCTCAGTTCAAAGGAACAGACTCATGGCAACAAGAACTAATTAGGTATCGATTTTCTGCAGAGTTCTTCACGGATGTGATTTGTACCTCTCCTCTAATTAATTCTAATTGTTTAGCAGGAGCAGGAATTAATGAGAATGAGGACTTTCGATGTAGTTCTCCCGTAACTTTTTAGCTGTCAGTTGCGGCTTATTTAAAGTTTCGGATTCTTATTGAGCTAAATATTAAATAGAGCCATTCCCAGTAGAAATTAACAATAGTGAGGAGGAATATTTCTTAATTTTTACTGAGCATTCTGCGAGATTATTCATTGATGTTTCGACTGTTATCTTATAACTGTTTATCTTCATTTTGCCATTTCTTTTCACGTTAAGAATATTTTTAATCAATCGAATTTTCATTGATACATCTTTAAGACGAACTAGTCTAAAGCGAGTTACTATTAATACAAATGTCATTTTTACTTCTTATCCTTGAATGTGTTCCACTCATGGACGAGTTGCAATTATCCATCTCAAATAACGTTCTTAAGATTAAATTATGTAAAAATAATATGGTTCATTCACTCATAAGTGCATCAGTGCTTTTATGCTTGATTTTCTTGCAATCCCTAATAGGTCTACTTCAATAACCACTAACCTGTCTGCTTTTTGAACTTTTTCAGTTCATTTTGAAAAGCAAAAAATGGAAGTACAAAAATTCTGACAAATTTAAAACAATCAAAAACATTTTGCTAGTTTTAAAAATAGCAATATTCTAATTTTAGAGTGCATCATTTTCAGAATACCTAGCGAAACATCGCTGTTTTTAAACGACTGCTTCCAAATCATACTCCTAAATAATCATTCGCTCTTTCAAGCTTGTACTAAAGTAGCTACAATTGTTGATTTTATTCAAATTCCAATTATTTTTATCGCGGCTCTTATATGACTCGCTTGGCCCAGGCCTCTTAATGGGCCGGTTTTCGAGTCAGCAAGAGGACTTCGAACCATATTAAACTAGATTTAGCTCTACTTCTAGACTTCTTGAGAAGATTCTTGACATTCAGTCATGAGTGTATAGGACACGCAAAATCAAGCGAGAACATTTTAAAACCGAGTAACATAATCAAAGAAAATTGAATAAAAAGTTTCAATCAACACAAATCTCTGAAGAGCGAAGATTCATTGTTGGCATTGCTCATGTCCGAATATCTCGGAGGTTACTTAATATCCGGGAATTTAAATTTGCCTTCAAAAGCTTTTCTTCGTGGTGTTTAGCGAGACAGATTTCAGAAATGTTTACTGTCTTGTTTACCGCACAACAGTATATTGTATTGATCTTTTGTTAATATCATCTGTATTGATATTTTGTTAATATCAACATACGCATTTCTTGTTGAGTATGTAATCTACTTTGAAAAGTTTTTGATGCAGAATGTCTTAAAAGATTGTTGCAATTCTACAATGTTGCTTCTCAAGAGATGTTACTCTAACGTTTTTATGATTGCCAGTTCGCAGTTTGGAGGGCATTCCCAAATAAATGCTAATATTACTTTCCCCTTGTCTTTAAGGAAGAGAGGTCTTTTATAATTGTTATAAAAAAATTTATAGAAAATTTCTGATCTGTTACACCTCCATTCATTTTAATCATTATTTTGGATTATTTTAAATAGGGATTTTGTTATTCTATTTTTCGTTCATAGTTCACAGAACAAAGACATTATTTTTACCCTGTTAACAAAGTTACCATGAGAATTAGAGTTATTAATTCCTGTGTATTTTAAAGTTCTCTCCCTTTTCCTATCCTATAAATTTCTCTCCTGTAATTCTTGATGGAAGTTGAGTGGACAAGTGCTGAGGCCACCAATGTCCAAGTGGTTCGGAATAAACTCTGTTTCGGTCTAGTTAGCATTCGCGCAGCAAAACATGACCATAGAGCTAAAATTAAACCTACGGTTATTGCTGTTTCCTTTTAGAAATTCTTTTGGCACATATAACTTGGGCAAATTTCCAAGCCTTTGTTTCATTATTATCGCTCAATGATTCTAGATATCGAATATAATCATTCCTCCTTCAATACTTTAATTTCATCATCGAAGGACCACACCATTTACGAAACATCTTTATCAGTTAAAAATTCACCGTTCAGTTTGGACGATTGAATCAACATATACCTAGAAACAAGTAACAAATTCACTCTTGAATTTCAACACCAAAAATGAAATCCTTTATTTTCTGTACATGTTTGTCCTCGAATGTCACAGAAAAGGAAGCAGTTAAACTCGTCAATTCCGACTTATAATTATTTAAATGTTTGAAGGAGTAATACTGTGCAATGTTAGAAGTATTTTGTAATGTGTTTTGCACCGTCCTGTCTATAGGATGCTTCGAAAATAGTCGAGAAACCGTGCTTTTGGCAAGTTTTAACTTTTGATTTTCCCGCTACGTATTATTGAAGATATACATTATTTAAAATCAAACCAGTATTTATATATTTTTCGGAAACAAATTTTCTTACCTATACCTTACCGGTGGTACCTTACCTGTACCTCGTGGACCTATTTAAAAAAATTCATAGTAAATAACTTTTTGAAAATAAATAATAGCAAAATAAACCAGTGTAAAGAATGCTTCTTGAATATACTTTATATCATACTAAACAGTAGCATTACAGGGTATAGTCTAGAAAAAACACTATCTTATATAGAACGATGATAAATATAAATTTAATTTTAAGTGTTTATTTTCAACTGCTGGTGATTATTGTTGAAAGAAAGAACTTCTTCATTTATTGGGCTTTGGAGCTTATAAGATATTCTCAGTTTCTTCAGTTTAGTTCAGTTCAATTCTTCAGTTTAGTTCTGTAGTTCTTGAAATATATTTGAAAACATTCCAAGAATACTTATGAATAACTCATCAGAGGAAATTTTATATCATTCAGATAAGTATTTTATAACCATTACTTTTTTTCTATTTAGACGCAATGCTTACGATTTATATTATCGTAAAGAGCATACGATTTATAATATTATGATAAAACTTAGGGGAAAGCTTTGAATTTCTGAGTATTTGAATTCAATAATTATTAAATCTGAAAAAGAACAAAAGAGATATGAAAGATACATCCGATCAGAACTTTAAATCTAGAAAAGTAACGACTGTGTTTCGAAGTTCCATTTACTAGAACTCCAGAAACCAACAAATCTGCCACTTTCAACACCATTAAGAATATTCATCATCACTTTGGATTGCTTTAGCACGTTTAAAGACAATTTTCAAAATTTATTTTTCAAGTAAATCTTAAAAAAAGTTACCTTAAGTGACCCACAATAGTTAATTATACTAATTTTTCACCTTTACAACTTCTGGAAAGGTTTAATTACAGAAGGAAGGCCCGTACGTGCGTGAGGTCATTTTTCCAGTTTTTTTACTCAGGTCGGGTTCTAAACGAATAAGCTTTTTCCCGTACACAAAAAATGTCTGCTAAATAAATTAGAAAACGATTAAAACCGTTTAGAGAAGATCCATTTCGATTTCAAACGGTATCTCGCTGAAACCATAAACTGCAAAAAGATTCAGCTGTGAAGAAATAAAGCACCTCATTTGTTTTCGAGACCGCCATTGCTGCAACAAATTTTTGAGTCTAAGAGTTGTTTGACGAATTGTTTTACTTAAGAAATATTTTGGCGGAACCTTGAAATCTCGGGACATGAAATACCATTTAACGAAGCTGATTCATATCTAATCAAGTTTTTTTGCCGCCATTCGATTTTAGTCTTTCTTTTCTTCTGGAAATCATATTACCTACTTTCACATTGCAGATGGCATGTGTTTTATAGTCCTGGAATAATAGGGTTGTTCCTATGAGTGTTTCTTTTTCTTTGCTGATTTGGTAAAGTATATAGCACAATTAAAATTAGCACAATTCTAATCAAAACTTTCCAAACAATTTTGTTTCGAATTCTAATTTTCTAAACAATCGAATTTTCTTCGAAAAATGTTGATCCATCGTCCCATGTAGACTTGAGAGTGCTGTCAGCAGTGAACCTTTTTGCTCGTAGTAAATGCCTCAAATCTGACCGCGCATCAGCTGTAAAGTTGTGTGCTATCTCGTCCATCAAGATTTGATCAAATTTGATAATGACGATATATCGTCAAGATGTTGCTGATTTTTTATGATGACGAGATCAAGATCTGGTCTGTTTTCTTCTAATGACGAGATATCTTGTCCATCAAGAGTTGGTCAGTTTTGCTAATGGAGATATATCTTTTCAGACACCCACCTAGAGGGTTAAAATTAAGAATTCAAATTACAAATTTGGAAATGCAATTTTTTAAAGTAATAGGTCGTTTATACCGAGGTAATTAGCGTAATTTATTTTAACATAGACTGACAGATGGGGACCCTTAAAATACACTGCTGGCCACCCAAATTGCAACACCAAGAAAGACAAGAGATATCACAACAAAATTTATTTTGTAGATAACATGTTGACCAAGTATCAAATGATTAAATTTATAGACTTCTGTGAAGTGTGGTTCCTGCCAAAATCAGTAGCCAGAGTAGCCGCCATTGTTGGAGATCACCGCTGCCACACGCCTCGGCATTGATTCAAAGAGACTTTGGATGTGTTCTTGGGGTACAGCAGACCAAGCAGCTTCCACACGTTGCCAAAGTTGATCTGGTGTGGCAGCTGGGGATGTATTCTGGGTCAATCGTTGAGCAACCATGGACCACATGTTTTCTATCGGCGAAAGATCCGGAGAGCGAGCTGGCCAGGGAAGCAATTCAATCTGGCGATTGACGAAGAACCCTTGGACAATGCGTGCCACGTGTGGTCGCGCATTATCCTGTTGAAATATGGCTGTGGGCAAGCCCTGAAGGTAAGGAAGGACAACTGGCTCCAACACCTCGGAGATGTAGCGCTGGCTGTTTAAAGTACCGGCAATGCGTACTAGAGGAGTGCGAGAGTGATATCCAATACCGCCCCATACCATAATACCCGGTGCAGGACCAGTGTGGCGGTGCATAACGCAGCTGTTCAGCATCCTCTCTCCACGGTGTCTCCAGACTCGAATCCGACCATCGTGGTGTTGCAGACAGAAGCGTGACTCGTCAGTAAAGACAATTTCATTCCATTCTGCCGTCCACATCCTTCTTTCATCGCACCATTGGCGGCGGAAACGTCTGTGGTTCTGCGTCAAGGGTAGACGAAGCAATGGACGTCTTGCGGACAGACCACTCTGCTGTAAACGGCGTCGAATGGTACGCGCAGACACTGGATGATGCGGTACAGACTGAATGTGCTGTGCTATGGTTCGTGATGTGGCTGAGCGATCCGTCACTGCCATACGCACAATACGCCTGTCATCACGTGAAGTGGTGCACTGAGGTGGATGCGATCGAACACGCCGGTCCGACGTACCCTCCTGCATCCAACGATCACATATCCGCATTACAGTTGTTTGGTTTCGTCCAACACGACTACCGATTTCCCTGAAAGATAATCCACAATCTCGGTAGGCCACTATCCTTCCTCTGCCGAACTCGGATACTTGATCAAAAGATGATCGCTGTTTTCTACGAGGCATAATTGATCGTTTTTTTGAAAAAACCACAAGAAAAACACAATTGCCGTACTTGAAATCGTCGAAATCTCCAAGCCTTAAATAGCGCTTTGAAGTGGCGCCACAGGCGCGCGTGATGTGCGTCTGCGCTGAAATTCTAATCATTTGCATATCTCACCTCCGCTAATGCATGTTGTAAATTTCATATTATTTGCATGCTTCCTTCAGGGTGTTGCATTTACGGTGGCCAGCAGTGTATAAGGCAAAGGGTCATCCAAATTGAGAGGGGTATCAGTAATTGAGCATCAATTCGAAATCAGATTAGAAATTCAGTGGTTTGACGCGAATTATAAATGTTGAAAGCGTGATCCACATATCATTTTCATAATAAATAAAAGTTTTTGAAGAAAATGTCTTATAAGCTAGAAAATAACAAATTTTGAAAATCTATATTCAAGTCAATGGAAAAATTGGTTCTCATATTGTTTGAGATTGCTGAGTACCTAAGTGCTTTCAGTATTAATTTAGAGAGATCTATAATTTTAGTAAAATTATCTAAATATCTCAAGTCAAATATTTAAGTTCTTCCTTTCGATGTGTCATTTCTTATGTAAATATTTTACCCCCCCCCCCCAGTAGTCTTTTACTTTCCTTTGGTTTCCCTGTGATTCATTTCGAAATTAGAGCGTGAATTTGTGTAATTACTTGGACTGTCATCACCCCTTTGAAACTGCCACCATACTTCAAGGCCATTTCGATGTCACGTCAGAGAGAAAGAGCGTGGCAGAATCTGCTATAACGCAATGGCGTCGTGCATTTGACGCAGTGGGTAGCAAACGGACATTTTCCAAAGGGGAAATGAATTTTGAAAAAACGATGAGCAAAAAAGTCCAGTCAAAGGCATGATACCTGGGCAAAAAGTATGCGGGTTTGTGAATTGTATGTGTGCTTTCAGTATGATTTATGCAAAACGTTTTGTTTTTCTATGTAGGTCACGTATGTAATTTTTATGCTATTTGCTTGCTAGTTGTAAACTGTTTTTGATCTGTAAATACTATCATATTTCTTTAGTAAATTGCTTCTTTTATCAAGATTGTCTTGAAGTTCAGTTAGTTTAGAAAAGTGGAAAAGATGTAATATAGTTAAGCTGTCCTGAAGTCAATTAAATGATTATGTAACATTAACTTCAAAAGTAAAACATTTTTTGCTTTTGGCCGGCCAATTGAACTTAATCATGACACTTCAAGGGCGGATTTGTAAACCACTTACGCTACCCTGGTGCACCACAGGGGTGGGTTAACGTTAAACCGCCATACATTCTACAAACAACTCATTTATTAAGAGGAAACAGGCCAAATTAAAACAAGTAAAACACAAGTGTTTTTCAGAACATTTTAAGCTACGAACAAATTGTGACCAAATTCATAACCTTACACTACATATATGGAGACTGCTTCATATAGATTTATCTCATTTGTTACGTCTAGCAGACCAATACTTACAATTAGAAATATCATCTGAAAGAACAGTAACATTTTGTCGCAAGGGGTGGTTTTAGTAAAAAATATAAGGAATTAAATTTTTATATGGTCCGCAAAGGGAATAATTTCAATTAGAAAAAATTGCACCTTGTGTTCATTAGCACAATAAAGCCAACTTCAGCTTTCTAACTTAAGAACTCAGATATTAGGATGATAATTTCTAAAATTTTTAACTTTTGAAGTTTGCGTATAGTTCATGTCACGGGGGCTTATCTGCCATATCTAAATAAGGGGTAAATTGCAAATTGTGATGTGTGTGTGTTCACCAACACTTTCCTTAGATTTTCTACGATCATGAATTCTCTTGAAATACATTTCTGCATATGAATTAGTTCGTATGTAGTTATCCGACTCACCTAATTGATTATAGTTTATTTGGATAATTGTAAAGACTATACGCAGAAATATTGGTTTCTCAACAAAATTCACAAATGTCGATGTAAATATCGTTGACCCGAATTGAAATCCCAAAAATTTACAACATTATTCTAATAATCTCAAGGAGTTCATAAGTTTAAAAAGTGGGATCGATTTGATTTATTGTAAGGCGTGATAGTAGTAAGAAAGTAATATTTCTGTATGGAAATGCCAATTTTCTCTAATTCAAAGCGTAACATTTTCTTATTGAATTTTTTCACTGTGTGACCATACCAAAATTGAATACCTCCTACTTATTACTAATACGATGTCTTTACACAAAATGTCGCTTCCTAGTGCTGCTGTTCTTTCTAAGCGGAATTCCACCGAAGAGGTGAATCCTTTTGAAACACCAATTAAATCATCTTAGTTGTGATCTCGTTTACAGTCCTCCAAACCTTTTGATTTCAGCTGGAAAGATGTTTACAATTGATACTTGTCAATGTTATTTTTCAATAAATCTTAACCTCAGTGCTCAGCTGATGCGATGGCTAACAACCAAATGCCGTCATGATAGGATTTATTGTGAAATATATGCACGGGATTCTTGGCTGGGATTTTGTAACATAACTATAAATAATGAGAACACTTCGCATCTTCGGAACCTAGTATCGGCATAAAAGAAGAACAAAATCTAATATTGCGTTCCTTACGATTAAAAAAAATGTCTAAGCTACATTCGTCCAAAGTATGGCCGTTGGAAAATTAAATTTGAATTATTTCCTACAGTCGTAGTACATTACTATCACTGATTAAAAAGCTCCGGTAATAGTCAGAAAGGCAGATTTCATCATTTTGATGAACACAGGTTTCCAAACTGGTGGGCAGCATTAGTTCAATTGGTAGAGTCGCGGAATAGCAACCGAAGGGTTGCGAGTTCGAAACTCGATCCAACCAAAGAACGTAGTGTTACATGGAGGTTGGTGCACTTTAAATCTGCAGTAGCCTCAAATGTCCTTAAGTTGCGTGATGTGGAAGTTGGAGAGTGGAGTGCCAGGTTCAAAATTGCGAGATGTTGTCTTCGGACCGTCGCCAATAGTCCGCAGGTTACTCCAATGCGACGTAAATTCCACTACCGACCAAACTGTGGAGTTCGTTCCCTGGAGCTGAGTGAGGCTATTGTCAGGGGGAGCAGCAATTACTAAAAATATTGTTTTTGAAAACAACTGTCCATTGATGCAAATTTTTACATGAAAACAAAATTCGAATTCAAGCACATAGCATGCTTATTTCAAAAGGCACGATATTTATATGACGAATTAGTTTTTGCAGTTCTTATAAAAGTAATTAATTTTATAAGAAAACCCATTAAAATTAACAGTGCAAAATTACATAATGAGGAAGTAGAGCAGCATTCTGGTCTTACTTCTCTGGATGGCCTTCTACTAGCACTTTGAAAAGTATTTATGCTAATAAACTTACCTTTTCCTCAGTGATGATAATAAGTTTGAAACAAATCTGTTTTTTTATATTGGCTGTCAGGTAGAAAAGGGCCGGACCACTTCCATTTTGGAGGCCCTTTAATTAATGCAAAATTAAACTAATCAAATTCAGAGTCAACGTTCAAAATGTAAATTTGAGGACTCCTGAGAAAGTGAGGGCTAATAGAGCTGCTGGCAGTAACCTTTATCCTCCTTTAAACCAAACCCCCTTCGCCATCTTGGATTTTGCACTTTTATGAAAATTACCACTACGCTCGAAGTTTTTGACTTAAAAGACTTGAATTTTTTGTAAATTATTCCTTTTCAACGGGACTTTCATGTGAGTGAAAAAGATAGATGTATTAATTTGAAATATAATTCTGTTCGTTATAAAAATATTATTTACGGAATAAAATGTTGTATATTTTCCATATTTATAGTACACAATAACGAAGTGGGAGCAATGAAATATGCTCGGACCTTTCTGAATGTCCCCAAGAAAATATCAGAAAATCCAATTGGGATTTTTTGTTATTTTGAAAAATATTATTTCATTTTAGATATTTTAAGACAATTTTATGGTATGAAGCTCTTACGTTATTAAATATATCATAATAAACAACCAAAAAAGATTCAAATATCTATATTAATTACGAAAAAGGCCTTAGCATTTTAAATACACTAATCATGAAAAATAAAAAGCTGAGAAAAAGCACTTCAAAGTTTTAAATGGCTTTTGGTTTCGGTTCTTACATTCGAAAGAAAAACTTTAATAACTCGCTAAATAATGTAGTTACAGCTATAAAATTTCGCACACGTATTCTTTGAAGTTGTATAATTAATAAAAGATAATGAAAAAAATCTACATTTTGGTCATTTTTAGGGTACTGCGTCCTCTTAAAATGGCTGTACCTCAGTAGGGGAGGTTCGCTGGGAACCCTTATACAACTATCTGGGAAAATCTTTGAAGACATAACCAACGCTAATGGCATTTGTTTCCAAACCCAGATGGAAAGGACTTTCAAAAGGCCCTCGCTTGAAAGATTTAGTGTCTGACTTCAGTCTGAAGATTTTGCACATGGTGTGACTCCCAAAGATATGCAGACATTTTCAAACGCTGCAACATCTCTTTTTGGGTACATGTAATACCATCCACTTCAAAAGAGGTGAATGCTATTTAAAAGCTTGTCGGAATCTTCAGAAAAGCACATAGACCTGATATTATCAACGCAAGATCGGAACAGGGCAGATACCCACAGGTTTCTATTCTGGTCCCATGTTCCCCATTCCTTCAATAGATCTTCACCTGAACTGATATCTCTCTCCAGCGGAATGACACATCTCAATAAATTGTGCTTGAGCTTTTGATATCGGCTAGTCATCATTCAAAAGTACTATTGGTAAACTCTTGAATGAAGTCTACTACCGGTAACAGGTCACAGCAAAATTTTTGGCTGCTGTAGGCAAGGTTGTAAGAATGAACAGCGAAGATATTGTGATAAATTCAAATAATCCTTTTCACATAGAATGCTGCTAATTGTGAGAAGTGAATATTTAGCAAGCTGTTTATCGTTTGAATTTACTGCTAGCCCAACTTCATTATTCGATGACATATCAACCTGGAAAGGAGCAAAATTATCACATGTACGTATTCAGGATATATTTGCACTAAATGAATTGTCCGTTCACCTAAATGCAACCCATACAATTGATATTGATAATCTTTTATATTGTAATATGTTTTGTTGTTTGAGGATTTTATGGCGCAAGATCCATATTTGGCCAATATTGTCGAATGGTTACAACCAGCAAAATGCAGGCAAATATATACCAATATGTAGCCTACACCTTGGAGCACTACGTAATATATCACATTTAGTTTGACAGTTATGAAGTAGGTTCTTGCTTAAAAGATGTCGAATACTTTCCAAGATGAGGATTAAAAACCTCAAATTGAGTTGACCGTCGGAAAGGCGAAGTTCCCATGTACAGCATGACTTCCTTATAATATAAAGAAACAAATCAACACTCATCTCACTTTTAAAAGGCCATCTTCAAGCTTCTGAGTGCCATGTTTTCTAGGCAATTGGTGATACAGATATTCTTATATCAAAAGCTCTGAAATAGCAGCAGCAGGTTGATCAATACTGGTTCGAGGGATACTAATATCTTAGTCTTAATCACTCATACGACAAACGAGATACTAATGCTTATGCCAATGTGGAAAGGAAAGGAAAGCAGATAGCATTTACAAGTCAGAAGATACAAAACTAATTAGGAGGTATAGAAGAGTACACGTGTTCTGTTCATACACGCTTTTACAGGCGTGATTCCACCTTAGCTTCTTTCAAGAATGCTTTCAAATTGCTTGCTACAAATAGTACGCTTCACTAAATGGATGTCTAATTTTGTATGCTTCATCTTCCTCAAATTTATTTAAAACGGCAGCTCTTCCTTGCTGTGCATATGGTGTTAAGGGACAACCAAATCTTGACACAGCAAGATAAAGCATTTACCTGAAGACGTGTCCAAGTAGAAAGCCAGTGACAGCAGTAGAGGTAATAAACTCCGCAATGTAAAATTCCTCCCTGTCCAACAGTACAAAACGTTGTGCCAGAAAACATTCTAAAATTGATTATCTGCAATTGCGAAATCTCACGGGACAGAAATCATGAATGCAGAAGGGGGATTCAATTATCTTTTATGCGTGGTCAGTGTGCAGGTTGTGGGTGCAGCAATAGTCCATTGGCGATTGAGGAATATGATTACAGCCCCGTCAATGAGGCGAGATGTACAGTTAGTTACCAAGGAATTGCCATTGACGATACTAGAGAGAATTAGATTCACCACCTGTGCAACGTAAACGCCCAAATTAAATATGGGAGAGTGACAACGCATCCCACACGTGTGATAGCTTATAATTGTTTGTCATTGCTTAAAATTATCTAATGGTGATAGCTCAGAACTTCTTGTAGTTGTTTGTTGCATATCTTTTATGTTTTTTATTCTATTTAGTTTATGTATTTTATTAGTTTATTCCATTTAGTTTATTATAATAATTTGTATCATTATTTTATTTATGCCCCAAAGTTGTAAAAAGTGTAGGTGAACCATCTTATATACCAATTTTTATCTTTTTCTACGCCATTATCCTTTTAACAATTTATCTATTTTTAAAATTTTGTGTGCTATAAAAGTTTAAAACCTATTGGGAAATAAGGAAATTTATCAATTTATTATGTAAACATTTATTCGAATTTTTTGTAAAACCTATCATTAACTACTGTATAAAAATATTCAGAACTTTACCTTAAAGGGAAAAAATTTAATTTCAAGGCATGTAAATTCCATATTGTAAATAATCGGATACTTATATTTTTCACTTGAATGAAAGCCTTATTAAAAAGAAATACTTCTGAAGGAAATCAAGTCTCTAATTTTAAAGCTTTCAACACAATTATAGTCCAGTGAAAGTGTCAAATACAAGATGGCAGAATGGTGGTCAAAATTTTAAAATACTGGTAAACCCTTGATTGATTTTTGAGGATTTTCTTGATAACATTCAGGAAGGTCTAAAATTTTCCACGTTAGTCCTGCTGGGGTATTTTATACGATGATGGACTTCAAAAAAAATGAAAAATATTCAAAATTTTTCTCCATATAAAGGAATTTCTATTTTCAAGGTCATGGTAACAAATTTTTTATAGAAAACTTTTGTGATGTTTACATTAAAGTCCCTTTAAAAAGGACTGGTTCACAAGAAAATTAAGTGTCTGAATCAAAAAGTTGAGGCGCAATGATATTTTCTGTTTCAATATCGTAAAATACCAAAAATTCAAAATGGAATTAAATTTTCAAAATACTGGGAAACATTCATTGGAATTTGGGGAAAATGTCATTTAGAGGCATTTAGAGGTTGTCCCCTGATTATTTCGCAATATTTTATTTCCCGCTGTTTTGTTAGTTTACATTATAAAAATGAAAAATATTCAAGATTTTACTTAAAAACAGAAGTGTTTTATTTTCAGTCATAGAAGGCAAAATATTTTAATATAAAATTGTCTTGCATTTATACAAAAGCCTTGTTAAAAAAAGGAATACTTCACAAAAAAATCAACTCTCTAAATCAAAAAGTTCGCGTGTAATGACCTAAAAATATCATAAAATCCCAAAACTCTAACTCCAAAATGGAGAACATTTGAAAATACCGAAAAACCCACAACTGGATTTTGGATTTTTTTTGGAAACACGCAGGAAGGTCTGAACATTTTTCCATTGGTTGTGCTTTGTTTCTGGAATGTCGATTTGGCTCATTTTTGACCTAATTTGACTAGACAAGTGATAGAGTTGCTAGACAAGAGAAAATGCATTAACTCATTTCTGCATGATTTTTATTTTCAAATGAAATATTTACTTTTTTCACTTTGCAAGTTTATATATAACAGAAAAATATACAAAAAACTTTGAAGCAACATATTGAAACCGAATTGTATTATTATTGTATCAAAACCTATACACTGAATTTTAATGTTTTATAAAAGTTTACATGTGTCATAAAATGATTCAAAGTGTGGCATATGCCAGTAGAAAAAATATAAAACAATTGACAATTCAAAACTACTTTCAAACCCTAATAACTTAGTAAATACTTGAATAGAGATGGTGTGAGAAATGTATCCTGCTTCTGCTCAATTAAGAGATAGACATATGCTGCTTTTATTTTTCGCGAAAGTAGCAATAATAACAATTATAACACAATGGATACGTGCACCAGCGGAATAAACAAGCTATTTAATATTAAGGCTAAAAACAATTTATGTATGGCATTTGAGAGAGAAGTGAAGGTTTCAAATTGAAGATCATAAGCTCAAACATCGTATGATTTTTTCCAATACTTCGATGCAATCAAAATACGTTATGAGGAGGAATTGAACTCTGGCCTTCGGTTCAAGAGGCTCTGGGCTCGAATACCTGTCTAGCTATCGACGTTCGGTCTGGTTCCGAACATAGGTCCAGTTCTAATTAGCCCTCGTGTATCAAAAAATATGACAATAGAGCGACAAGAGGCTTTTAAAATGAGAAAATCGGTGTCATAACTTTATCCATTCATCACACTCTGTATGATATTACTTTATAAAAGTGAAGTAAAGAACAATTCAGTTTAGGAAATCAGTTTGAATGTTTCTTCGTGGCTCATCCTCTCCATTCATTGCAGAATTTGACTTTTGTGCTCGTGACAATGGTGGTTGCTCGCAACTGTGCCAGAACATTCGTAGAAGACCAACATGCGGCTGTTTACCTGGATTTACCCTAGGCAGAGACGGGAGAACTTGTGAAGGTATGTTTTTTACTACCTGGGCTAGCAGTTGCTACCTGTACTTTGAGACTAATCAAAATATTGGAATTTGCAAGGAAAATAGAAGTTTTGAAAATAAGTATTTACAAGCAAGCACATTTTCACATTTGGCAATATGTATCAGGGGAAAATGGGTTAAGTCGGACTTTTGATGAAGTCTAAGTAGTCAAGTGCATCATTAATTTAAAAAATAATGTAATGTGCTTGAAATAAAAAAATACGAGAATCTACGAATCTAAATTACAATGATTTGTATCATGGTATGCTTCTTTTTCTTCCTAAATATTTGTGAGAAAGAGTGAAATATTCAACTTGTGATTCTGAGAAGTAGCCATTTTGATTTAACCCGTTTTGCCCTGACACGGAAGATATATAGCATAAATAGCAATCTTGCCAGTAAGTAGACTTTGCTACAAATGTTTACGGTATGGCTGTGAGCGTCAATATGCGCGTTTATGCAAAAGTATTTTTGGCCGATTGATTTTCACCCACTGAGCTCGGAAAGAAGTGAATTTTGGACTACACCCCTAGTGAATTCAATTAATTTGATATCCACGTGATTGCTGCCATTCTTTCATTGGCTCAGTTTAAGTGGTGGCACAAATCACATTCCTCTGAAGAGGATTTCAAATACTTTGTTATTCCTATCTGACACTTGGATACCGATACACCAATTACTTTCGTCTTTCGATTTATGTTTCGTAATGTCTGTCTCAAAAGCTGTCACAGGTTGAAATCGAAATACGATTCATTCTTTACAGCAAAATATTTAAATATCGCAATTCTCAAAAGTTTCCAAGTTTTCATTTAAAAGCATTTAAATGACTCACATGTTCTTGAAGCCAAGAATAGTATAACAAAGGGTTTATGGTTCCAATTATATGAAACATTCATTAAGACAATGTTCCAAGTGTTAGGAAACGCTTCTGTAAGAATTTCTGCAAGAATTCTTAATTTTATAAAAGAAGGAAATCATTGTAGAGAACAATAGATTCAATCCAATAAAATCTTTTTTTATCAAGTACAGAAAAAATACACCCGATATTTCAAATAAATTAAATGACTTTTGTATAATTAAAAATGAATCAAGTCTTATTTATTTTGGTGCTTCATTTGAAAGCGGAGAAAATCTTTTAACTCTCCAAGTGGTTTCGACGAGATATCTTGTCCATCATGATCTGACTAATTTTGCTAATGACGAAATATCTCGTCATAAAGATAATTCCGATTTTTTGATGATGACGAGACCAAGATCTGGTCAGATTTCTTCTAATGACAAGATGCCACGTCGAGACAACCACCAGGAGGATTAACCATATAGGGTGGTCAGAATCGACTGCACAATAATCATACCACGCAATTCCTTGTAGAAAACAAACCCAAATAGTATTGCACGTTGTTTTGATTGATTCTAGAGATATTCGCATCGAAAGTTTTATGGCGTGACTTCCAGTCATGAAAGAAAAGAAATTTCACGCCAGTTGCTTAGCTCATACGGTATTTATGTTAAAAGATTTCATATAATTTCATAGTTAGGTTACTTTTCAATTGCTATTGTTTGGTTATGTCGTACAGTGTGAGGCATGTGCCTTCTGTTGTGGGAGTGCCATAGCTCAGCATCGGCAACATCAAGGGTATACAGGCAGCGACACACGGATCCCCAGACTGACTTACAGATGGACATTAGACTTTGAAAGATCCCATTACAATAGCACCTAACGCGCAGCAAAGCGTACACGTACATTCGCTTGTTCCTCACTAAGATGGACCACATTTTGAGCACGTAATGTAGCCAATAATGCTATCGAATTCGATAATTCTCTAAAAACTGGATAAACAAAATTTTAATTTATCAGTATTAATGTATAAATCCGCGAATAAATACTGTTTCATAATAATTTCCAGTAAAACCTTAAATCCATTTGATTTTACTGTTCAAAATCGAATTTAATATGCGCATTAGAGTTAATCAGGATTCCCTTGGATAACCTCTCTTAAATAATTTTTTAAATATAGTCGTCTAGTTTTAAGTCAATAAGTCTAATAGTGCTTCTTTAAAGATGTGGATAAAAATACTGTATGGATTTAACTCACAAATCGTTTGCAATATCAATTTAAATGACTAGAAATGTGGTCCGCTCACATACTTGAAAATCTATGTCCGCAATCTATCTAACGCAACCGCCAAATTGCGTTAAGACTAGTAAATCTTTTGGAAATGTTTTATTCCTAAACGTTTCTGTTCTCAGAAGACTTTAGATTTTAGATCTGCATTCGGCGCTTCATGCAGTTGAGAGATCTAATTCGTTTATTTTTAAAGAACCGGTGTATACGTTTACGAGTTCAGAGGTGTTCAAAGTTTCTTCCAACAACATCGATATGCCTCCCAACGTCAACTCATGGATCGGCGAACTTGTTCAAAATACCAGCTCTCTCACATACACATGCTTCTGCCACAACGATTCTTGCAACGAGATCTTCATAAGAGGCTCTCTTAAACAAAGCCTTTGTGGTAATCCCAGAGGAACAAATATTCATCTAAAAATATTTCATAGGAATTGCAGAACATTGACATGAAGATCCTGCGGGTTCCATTGGAAATCCAGTTAACCTTTGCTAAGAGAAAAGCGAAGAGTGAAACTTTGGTTGAAAGGTAGATGACCTTGAGAACGATACTTAGCTCGTCTGGGGAAAGGGTAACCATACACAAAAACATGCATGGCAACCTCCTCCTACTTGTAAGGATTGCTATCGCTTCCGTCTCAAAACGAAAAACTCAGAGACATCAGTTGTGGAAATGCATTGCTTACGATTCAACTTGTAATCTTATTTGCATAATAGACTTGTTCAAAACCACATGATTCACATGCCTACTCTTCAGATTCGAACTAACATTCACAGCAGAAAAAGTGGCAGAAGAAAAGTAATATGAACGGCTTAAAAATGCAGTAGGTGAGTAGGTAGGTAGGTAATTAGCATCGCACTGGAGTAACACAACGGGCTATTGGTGACGGTCCGGGATCAATTCCTAAGGGAAAGATCCAAGGACAATGCCTCGTAATTTTGAACCACGGTCAGATGACGAGGTCAACACCTGAGCTGGCACCCTACTCTCCAAACTTCCACACCACGCCAATTTGAGGACATTTGAGGCCATGACACATTTAACGTGCACCGTCCCCCGTGTACACGACGGTCTTTAGCTGGACCTAGTTTCGAACTCGCAACCCTCAGGTTGCTAATCCGTTACTCTTTCAACTGGGCTACAAAAATGCAGTACTTAGCATAGTATTATAAACAGTTTAAAATAAAGCAGAGTAATATAAACAGTGTTTAAAATAAAGCAGAGTAATATAAACAGTGTTTAAAATAAAGCAGAGTAATATAAACAGTGTTTAAATAAAGCAGAGTAATATAAACAGTGTTTAAAATAAAGCAGAGTAATATAAACAGTGTTTAAATAAAGCAGAGTAATATAAACAGTGTTTAAATAAAGCAGAGTAATATAAACAGTGTTTAAAATAAAGCAGAGTAATATAAACAGTGTTTAAAATAAAGCAGAGTAATGTAAACAGCGTGTTATGAATAAAGTGTAGCGTGCATAACCAAAAAGTCATGAAAGTGCCCAATTATGAAAAGCTTTCCCTTTCCCGTAAGTACTGAAAAAGTTGTTTACGAGAAAGCAAATATTTCGTAGGCCTTCCAAGATGTCAATTATAAGTTAATGGCGAAAACTTGTTTTCGAATCGCAAAACACTTTTTTAGTTGCCCAGTCATCTGTTGAAGTGAGACTATCTGCATTAGCGAAACATGACACTAAGGCAGTACCCAAAGGAATATTAGAATATCAAGTGACTGCATATTAAAGACAGGACTCTCAGCTCCAAGGGAAAAGAAGCCATTCTTTGGTTACTCGCAAATTAATTAAAAGCGGCGCACGAGGACCGAAAATCAATTTGGATCCTTTATTCGGAAAGGTTTTCATTTTACGTTTGAAGATTTACTCTGAAATACCATTGCAAGAGTCACTGTGGCAGGGTTTGTAATATTTTCAGATTTTGAAATTTAATTAGCCGGATTAAAGGAGTGACCCAGGAAGGCTATATTGGAGATGTAGCACTAACGTTGTTACAATTTGCAGCTGTAGTAAATAGGGTTGGTTGTTTTGGAGTTTTATGGAAACACATTTGGCCAAGCTGTGCCAAACACAAGATAGACAACTTCAAGTACAAAGTGTCGTGAAAGGGAAAAAAGAGAGGAAGAGAGTAGCTCGAAGAAAGCAGAAAGAGATCGCTTGGGTATCCGGGGAGCACGACATTCGTGTTTACTAAAGACAGTTAACCCCATGTGAAAAGAAAAGATCAATCGAGTACCTCGTAAAGCCAGTGCACACCTATAGGAGATGTGCCCCCGAGGGCAAAGTAAATAGGCAGAGCCAGTGACATTTGTTTACTGTGATTAGCTCTGGATCAATCCGAAATGAGCTTTTTTCGAACAAATTAAATTCAAAATAAAATTTAAAGTTTTGGAGGAACGTAAAGGAATTCATCCGAATGTTTGCCAAAACATTGAACAGTATACCATGCGTTTAACCCTGTGGATACCGGAACCAGCCCAAAGTTTCGAGTCCCCTCGATACGAAAGCCACGAATTCTTTCAGACCTCAAACTCCTGAAGAATCGCCGCATCCCATTACGATTTCCATCCCCTCTTTTATAAGCTACAAAGAGACCCGCGCGTTAATAGCCTTATCTCTCTGTTGACAAAGATGTCCGGGTTATCAACGGGGATCCTCGCAAATTGTTTAGCCTCGAACATCTAGACTATGAGAGGTTGAGTAAATGAAAAGAGATACACTTAGAAAGTCACCGCCGGGATCAATTTTTCCGGGATCTTTCAGTTTACCCGGAAAAATCTGTCCCTTCTAGGCATATCCACGACCCGACAATAGAAACCGGAACATTAGGTGATAATGGGACGATACATTTTCCCTCTCCTCCTGAGGAAAAGCATTGTAAAGGCCGGTTCAGCCGGTTTCAGTAAGTTGCCTGTAAAACTGTTGGGTCGGCTGCCGTAACCAAAGAAGGACTCTGCCCCGACGTATGCAGAGGGTTTAGGGTTCACATGTGTGGGCTCATTCATGCGTACTCAGTGCTCAATTAACCATACTCTGCTGCTAAATCAAATGGAGAAAACCAAAGAAGCTGTATGTGGACTGGTAGGTAGGTATTTAATTGACGTCGGACTGGTGCAACACAACAGGCAATTGGCGACGGTCCGGGATCAATCCCGGATGGGAAAGATCCAAGGACAAAGCCTCGTAATTTTGAATCACTGTCAGATGATGAGGTCAACACCTGAGCCCCACTCTCCAAACTTCCATACCACACCAACGTGAGGACATTAAGACCACGACAGATTTAACGTGCACCAGCCCCCGTGTACACGACGGTCTTTGACTAGAGCTAGTTTCGAACTCGCACCCCTCCGGTTGCTAATCCTTTGCTCTTGCAATTGAACTACCACTGCCCAGAGAGAAGTCTGGTAAAAGCACAAATGAAAAACAATGCAAAACAACAAAATATGAAACAATCGGAAAAGTATGATAAAAGTAAAATGTGGGGCTGAATTAAAGAATAGTTAATTAAAATAATTAATTATTTTAATTGCTGCAGTATGACAAATTTCGAACTATTATGACACTTGGTCTATGAGGTAGACAAGTTCATTTATACTTATGAAACTTCTATACTTGTGCAATGGAATGGCTTCGGGTAAAAAAATGATAAATCACGTTTCAAATTTCTCAGGCTAGCAATTTTCAAGTTTTCAAAAATTCCAAAATGATAATGGTTTATTCACTATTCACGAGGTCTATCTTAAATATCCAAGTACTAACTACTCATTAAACAGTCAGAAATTCTTTTGATCCTCTTTAATATTTCTTTTTTTAATATTTTTCATTACGGAATATATCTTTTTCATTACGGAATATAGTACTTCTGTGGCTTATCGTGTTGCCTAAAGCCCTTCAATTGGAAGAACTGTCATCAAATCTATGAAAATAACGTATGCGTAGTAGGAAAGTAAATAGTTGTCTTAGAGCAGAAATTCATTAACTGCCATTTTTTCGGAGACACTAAATTCTTATTTTCTTGATCATAAGAATTACTTAGTCAAATTGCTTACAATTTTTGTTTTTTGACCAAAAACTAATGGCCTTTAAAAGGCTGTACAGTAAACAAAATTGTGTATGTTAATGAGTTTCTGCTGTGATATAAATGAAAGGCGTCCAATATCTTATAAGAAATCCGGTATCGTTTGGAGAAATGATCTGATTATTAGTAAGAAATTAATTGTACCTTTTTTTATCAAACTGGTACAGGAGTGCATAATCTTATAAATGTTCATTTAAACTACTTAAAAACTTTGTAGCTCGCAAGTATAATCTTATAATTAAATAGTATTTCTCGACTAATACGGACGCAAAAATACCATATATGTTTATTCTATGTTGCGTTAACTTGAAGTTTCACACTTAGGAGTTCATATTTCGCTACTAAATGAATGCGAAAATGATTTCGATCTAATCCTTTTTCTTCTAAATGTATGTTATGTTCACCGAAATAATGAATAATGTACATTTTGATATTTCCCCATCGCTGTTGAAACACAATGTTTCACAATCTTTCTCCCTTTCAACTTGTGATACTTTATTGGAAATAATGGAATAAAAGTACTTTCAAGTATACAAGTGAAAAACTTACATTTCTCCGCTCACTTGTGTGTCATGGCCATGCTGTAAGTATCGGTAATGAAATTTTTCATCCGAGGGGATTTTTAAATCTGCTGTCAAGTGCACCATTAGCCATAAAAGTGCTCCCACGTGGTCATAAAACTCTTCCGGACCGTTTCCCAAAATGTGCCTTCATTGTCTTGGAACTCGTTCATATGACCGTTAATTTCTTCTCAACTTTTTCCTGCAGCTTCGTTAAAGTTTTATTGATTCGGAAACATTCGTTGGGAAGCTTTCACTCTTCTCTTGAAATATAGAATTTCAATACACTTTTCATCATTTTCTTTTATCTTGTTCTCGCTTGAAATACAGCCCAAAATGGGCAACTTAGGGTTGAGTTATTCTTAAGTAATTCGTTGATGAAAGCGAAGTGAAATAAATTGCTTCTTTACACTTGTAGCGCTAAAAAGATTAAAGGCTGAGAAAATTATTTTTATCTTATGTCTATTGTCTTTGTTAAAACTGATGTAACAAAAGGAAAACGCATTGTTTTTTTCTTATATCAAATATTCATTTTTTATAATGACAATTTGACTAAAGGATTAACAATTAGTACTATAGAGCAAAATAATCGATGTTAGTGCAGTGCTTAGAACAGAAACTTATTTTCATAACGATGAGAAACATTTTGTCATTGTTTTAAGAAATATAATACTTGAAAATGCTTACAATTTGTATTTTTCTATCCAAAAATTAATAGTTAGTCTTTAAACAGCTGTTCTGTAAAATTTAATTTTTTGTCATTTAATGAGTTTCTGCTCTAGCCGACGGCATATGTACCATAAATCTCGAAAATAAGAAAATCGGAAAATTCGGTGCAGGGGGTGGTAGGGCTTTCTTTCAAAATGTTTGACATTTCTTTCAGAAGGGAACGTTTTAGGAGAACGAGAAATCAAAATTACTTTTTTAAGTTTTTTCCAAAATTCCCGAAATTCGTGAATTTTGCTTAAAAAAAATGAACTTTATTTGAGTGAGGATTTAAACTTGCTAAAAGATTGATGATCGCGCCAAAGAGGATTGTAAAAGTAACCCTGCTATCAGCTGTTTATATACTTGGCTGTCGATTTGGCAATATTTTATGACAAAATGACGTCCAATATACGAAGCATTGGATCTTGCATAAAATTTTATGCAAATGTTTCATGTACAACACCTAAAAGAGATCAAAGCTGCTTAAAAAATAGAGATTTTCTTTTCAATGGCTTTCCTTTATCTCAGCGGGTCCCAAGTACCCGAGTGATCTTTTCTTTTCCCATGGGGTATACTGTCTTTGGTAAACACGGGGCGTCCACTCCCGGGATACCCAAGCGATCTTTTCTGCTTTCATCTCACTACTCTATTCTAGAATCCTTTTTTCCTTTCGGTGACATCTTTTACTTAACCTTGTGTTTAGTACAGCTTGGCCAAATATGGCTAAATTTGGCGCCATGAAACGCCAAAACAACCAATCAATCAACCAACCTTTATTTCATACTGGTCATTATTGGGATAAAAATTTGACTATTTTGTGATCCCAAGTAATTTCTTTTTAAAAATTAAATATTCATATACGAACAGACCGTTTTTGTATCCAAAAAGTTAAGTATTTTTTTCGATTCGAATGTAATAAAAGAACGAGATAGAATCCATGTTCTGTGTTTTAGAGAAATGAAAGCAACGTAATATTTTTTATTCAACTGAGATTTTGATAAATCCTAGAGACTATCCCATTTTAGTACATTTGTGGTTGTCTGGGAGATTCTAATTACAGTTAAAAACGGGAATTTTCCCAAACAGGAAAACTTCTCAAACCCGGGGAGATAATTTTGAACGATATCAAATGGTACGCTCTTCAATTATAAAGTGGAAGAATGGACGAAATGGGAGTACTTTATGGAAACAATGCATTGAATAGAGCAAATTCTCCAAGCACGCCTCTTAGTGAAATTCGTTGAACTCGGAGAGACCTGTGAGCAAAGAGAGGACGCATCAATGTCACTGTATGCATTCTGGAGGAGAGAGAAATTGGATAAAATCATTTACCGAGTTTTTGGATGAGTTCCAAAAATGTTATCCGAACTTTGAGTGTTTGTGATTTCTTGAACCGCGTCAAAAACATTTTCTTACGGGTTTCATTCGGTGGATGATGGAGACAAATAACGAAAACTTCCCTACTTCATTCACTTTAGTGGGCCTAATTATTGATAATTTGCTCAACATTCATTGAAAATTCGGTTCTCTCATGGTTCATAACTTTCCGTTTCTTTTATCTTCATTCTAATATGGATTTTGAGTTTGGGTGTATTCTTTCATCCTTGCTCTTCAGTGGAAGATCTTAAAGCTAAGTGTTTCAATTTTAGGCCTTTATTGATTGTACCTGAAGCGTTTCATTTACTATTCTTTCCAACAATTCTTTTCATCAAACCATTTTTTGTTCTTTACGTTTAAAAGCGAGCATTTGCAATTTTTGTCTTAGTTCACACTTTTAAAAGTTTATAGTTGATAATTTTATTTTTCTTACGCAAATTACTCATATTTTATTTGACTTGAAATAAATGAATTGTTTGAATGTGCAAGGATATTTTGGAAGTATGGAAAACTAAATTTTCCTCAAGCATTTAAGTAAAAGAGTTTTAAAAATATATTATAGGTAGTACGTAAAAGATTTTTGTGTCAGTAATAGTACAAGGTAAGTAGCATTTAATGTCTTATAAAAAAAGTTATTGGAAAGGCAAAAAGTGATTCAAGATCAGAAAAAATGCTCCGAAAATACAAAAAAACCCTTAAAGAGAGTGAAGCTGAAAACGGCAAATGTCATCAAAGACCGGACACTAGTAGTAACAATTTTATTTTATTTCATCAATGCAGATGTCTATTAACATTCCTTTTGTGATTTACTTAACGCATGGAATTAGAATGGATGATTGGAAACCAACTTGTTGAATCAATTACAAAGTTATTAGTAACTGCTCTGCGTTTAGCGATCAAACTCATAAGCAGACGAGTGACTAGACACACTCCTGTGTTTGGTCAAGTTGCTTGCTCTCGATTGAATGAATATTTCTCTCCATCCGGAGAATGGGACATACTAGGTTGGGCACGCTAACTCTACACTCAAAATTTCACACACAAAAAAAATATTTTATATGCCTACGTGAAAGGGGAATTAATATGAAGAAAAAGATAAAATCCGTGTCCCTAATTTCAGTTCATAAATATCATACATGTAAAAATTCAACTTTATAAGGATTACAAATTCTATTTTAAAATATACACAAAATCAAAAACAATGTTGAAAAACGTATACAAAATTGAGTCATAAAAGCGAAAGTATTGTTCGGTTGGTTGCATGGTGCAAGGGACATATTTGGCCAAGCTGTGATAAGCACAAGATAGACAACAAGTAACGGACAAATACACACAATGAAAGTATTATTGACACAGAAGAGAGAAAGGCACTCGGGGAGGAATCGAACAAAAAAGGTGAAAAGAAAATGTATGAATTGTAAATTTTGTAGAAAATGAGACACATTTTCTCCAGTTTTTCGTTCGTGTACACAAAATATGAATTAATGGTTATAAACAGCACTTTGTGCATTCAAGTAATCTTTACTATGCTAAAAAAGATTCATGCATCAAATATTTGTCGTTAAATACATCAGTACGTTCGAAAATTTCAAAATTATTTTCTGTGCCAAAAGCTGTTTAAAAAGAAATTTGCACAAAATTTATTCTACCTGTACTGTATTGAAAATTGTTGTATGTTTCTGGGAAATATAATCTTTCATTTAAAGTAACTTTTGTTGTAAGCATGAGGGTGAGTGCTTGTGATTAAAATGGTGTAACGCTAGACATCTCAACGCCCCTGAAAGTTAAAGATCTTTTCGCCTGAGACCGCTTTTCTACTCTTAAATTTGGCTGCAATCGATTGCAAATTGCGCAACTTAGTAGCTTGCACACCAAAAGTGCCATAATTTTTACACTTTGCTTTTGTTTACAAAAGCAAAATTCAATTCTAAATTTTCATTTCAAGTGTTCTAGTTATTTATCGTACCACTGTATTTTTAATTGTAGAGTGTAATAAGTTAATAAGTTGACAAGTGAGATAAGTTCTATCTGAATATCAGGAACTAAATCTTTTTTCACAGAATTCTTCCTTTGAACAATATCTGTACACATTTTGGTGCTATTTCCACTTATTTAGAATTTCTCAGAGAACTCTTAACCCTCCAAGTGATTTCGACGAGATATCTCGTGTATCAAGATCTGACCAATATTGCTAATGACGAAATATCTCGCCATCAAGGTACTGCTAATTTTTTTATGATGACGAGATCAAGATCAGGCCAGTTTTATTTTAATCACCAGAGACGACGAGAGAATGTTGGACGAGATAACTCGTTCGTCAAGATCGTTTTGCTAATGACGATATACCTCATCGAGATAACCACAGAAGGGTTAAGAAGATATGTTTAATTACGATCGGGTGCAAGGAAATGAATTCTAAAATTAGAAATGATATCAGCGTTTCTATAAAATTTCCAGTAGTAAATCCTATGCTTTGTACAGATACATTTTACAAGTTCAATTATTTGCAAGTAGTATACTCCCGCAGTTTGTTTTAAGAGATCATTAGTTTTCCTATTTTCTGAGGAGTCAGCAACTTTATACTCGTTTCCGCCAAGCCGGAAGAAATGCTCGAAGAACGTAACTTTTCTGAAGTGTTCTTGTTAACAAAAGAAAATTAGATTCCAACTGTCGTTCAAAAGACAGAAACTTCAGCAGCCTTCTGAGGAAATCAACTCCAAAAATTCATCTTTCAAAATGAATTTGGATTTTTATTAATGTTGTGGAGCCTCGTGATACAAAGTTGGAGCGAAATCGATCGCCTTTAATTTGTGGTTCGTATTAAACATCAACCAGATGTTCTGAGCTATTACAATAAATTTCATCTTTATATGATTGGATGAACAAATTAAAAAATAAAATGCTGATAAACTTTCAGACATTTAAAAAATAATTAAATATATGTAAAAATATTCTCAAAATATGGAAAGCGAAATATATAATGATACACGGTTAAAACTTCATACATTTCGCATTTAATTTTGTTGACAATTTTTTGAAAAGTTCATAGAAACGTCTTTTATTTAAATTCGAACACATTGTTTAGTAGTTTTTATTTTTCTTTAAATTCTCTGAGAAGTTTGGATATTAATTAAAATATCTCAAAACTAATATTTGTGTTCTTCACATCTCCTGAAATGTTAAAGATATTCTGAATTAAGTGCTTTTTTATTTCTCTAGACTAAAAAATAGAGTGGCTCACATACACACACGTTTCTGGACACAACCATCTTTTAATGCAATTTAAAATAAAAGTGTACCAACGATTCAAATTCGCGAAGGGCTGTGTGTGAATGAAATTAAAATGGAATTAGAACAGCATTAACAATCGCATGGAATATACACGCAATATGTTTAAAGGAAATATACATGAAAATAGGCTGTCTGACATGGAGGTATATTTTCTGCAAATTTAAAAACAAATTCTAAATTTATCTTTCCAAATTTTTGTAAAATCTTGATCAAGTATGCCTTAAATCAACACTATTTTTACGACTTAACGATAAATATTTTACGACTTTAAAAATCTGCTCATCCTGTGAGCATTGTACTTTCATTAAGAAAGAAATTTTCCTCAACGGTAGTAAGTCCATTCTATCAAATACCCGAAATTAGAATGAGTGCATTGTTTTAATGCTTGAAAACAGCGACTTCATTAGCAGTCCATATACTTTGATGCTCTTCATTTCCACTCATATTTTTGAAAAAATGAGTTCTGTATTTATCGTGCTTTTTTTCGCTGTGTATTTTTCTCCATAATACTTAAATTTTCAAAGTTTTTTCATTGTTATTTTACCTGCTATTCCAAAAAACCCGGTTGTCCATAAACTTTTGAGATCCAGCTTTTGTATATCAGTTTTGGAATATTTGCTTTTTTAAATATTCATTTTACTGCCTTCTAAATTCGAGATTTAGGATTTCGATATCTTCTATAATCGTTTTAACAAGTTTCATGTTGAAAATTATACTTTTTGTATAAACTTTTACTTAATGTTTATTCAACATTTAGAACTTATATAATATTTATGCATGAAAGTCCTTTTTAACAGTGCTTTCACAAATGTTTTAAAGTTAAAAAACAGTACCACAAACAACCCTAAAAATGATGAAAATATTCTCTAAATTACATTAATTAATTTCTGTTATTTTGCTTTAGATTAAAATATGTTTGCGAAGAATTTAGTAGATTCTCTATGTTTCAAATATTACACATATTCAAGCTTCATTTGACTTTGAAATGACCTTTTATACTTGTGTCGAATTACTCGTTGATTTCCATTCCACTATGAAAGAAGAAAGAAATTCATATACTCAACCAAAGATTCGAAAAGCATTTGTTTCCGGAAGCGCATCTATCAAAGAAGAATTCCATTAAGAGGAACACAATTGATTATGGAAGCAGCGTAATTCAATATTTTTTCATGTCTTTCCTGATGCAGGATTCATTTTGATTTGGTTTGATACGTCTAAATGCATGGAAAGCTTCGAGATTTTTAAGGAGTAAAATTATCACTTTAGGAAGAAATAGCTTCTTAGCAAGTCTAATTAGCCCTCGTATAGAAAACAATGACTTTGAGCTACTATCCAAACCAACTTAGTCAGATATGCGTATTAACCTAGTGAAACATCACTGAATTTTTCGCATTTGTTGGTTACAGTTTCATGAATAGATATTTGGGATATAAAATAAAGACCTAAAATAAAACAGCGTGCAATTTTATGTACAGCTGCGGAAAAAATTGAGCCAATCCTATTTATTTTTTCACTGTTCATGGGAGAGCACATTCCAAATTATCATTCTTTAAGGAATAACGTCTGATATAAATTCATAAGCATAAAATTTGCTCAAGGGATCGCCAATCTGACGACAACCCCTTGAAAAAATTTATGTGCATGTAAATTTATAGAACGCGTTATTACGTACTGAATGGCACATTTGTATAAGGTACAGGAAAAAGGAATGTTTGGATTTTTTTCCGCAGCTGTTCATTAGCGTCCCATTTAGCCAAATCTTTCCACTTCCACAAACACCATCAGATGACTTGTCAAATCTAGTAATTTAATAAATTCAACTTTCTCCCAATTGTCTTGGACCGCGGTGGCCCGGTTGGAAGAGTAACGGATTAGCAACCGCAAGGTTACGAGTTCGAATCCAGCCAAACACAGTCGTGTACAAAAGGGGCTGGCGGCGCGCGTTAAATCTGTCGTGGCCTCAAATGTCCTCACGTTGGCGTGGTGTGGAAATTTGGAGAGTGAGGTGCCAGCTCAGGTGTTGCCTCGTCATCTGACCGTGGTTCAAAATTACTTGGTGTTGTCCTCGAATCTTTCTCTTTGGGATTGATCCCGGACCGTCACCAATAGCCCTTTGTGTTGCTCCAGTGTGTCGTTAATTAAAATACCTCCCTAACCAATTGTCTTATTCTGTTTTCTTATATTTCTCGTGAGGAAAATGTATTACTAATCAAGGGTACTTTGTATGAAAAAAAAATGCCAAGTTGACTGGGTTTTTTTTCATGATAGAACCGTCAAGATTAAGTCAGAAGGAAGCTTTAAAAGCAATTGAAGGAGACACTAAATATCAGTTCCAGGTTCAAAGGCACAAATAAGGTTCAGTGTCGACCGTTACCATGTTCTCAAAAGTGAAAACTCTTTGGGAAAAAATAATTGTACAATGCCAGTCATGTTAGAATCTGTAGGAAACTTCAGAACCTGTAACCATCTCAGGAGCAAGAGAATAGTCTGTTAACCGGTTAGTTACTTCTTCCAGTAGTTGGGAGAGCTTTTGTCTACCTTTTATGTGCGTATGTTATCCCTCGTGTGGAAATATCGCTGAATTCGGAGTCAGGAACATCGAAAGTTCGAACAAGTCGTGATTCAGTTCACAGACGGAACCGCTCTCTCGAGTACAAGGGAAGTCATTGCAATGCTAAGGGCATCAAGTAAAGGGATAAATTTGGTGGTAGTGGGATGGTATGAGCTTTCATGCTGAATGAGTACTCACAGCTCGACTGAACGTTACGGTTAGAACGGTAACGTTAAAGCTTAGAAAAGACAAACTGGAACTGCCAAATGTCTTATAGCTCTCATAGGTCAAGAGTAAACATCAGTGTTAGATACTACCCTGAATGGTGGATGACTTTCGAAGTGAATCTACACAGTGTATGACCAGTATAGCATTCAGGTGTGACTCTTTGGTGTAGGCATGTGATGCATTTGGGAGGTGAATTTCATCTCGTCTGCTTCCAACGAAGTTTGTTCTCTAGTCTTTTAAGACTTTTTTTCTCAAAGATCAGTGCTCTCAGAATTAAAAGGGCCTATAGGACAACCTCCACAAAAGTTTTTCTTGTACTGGCCTGCCTAGCACCAATAGACCTCTTTAAGGCAAGGAAAGAGGCTACGGCCTGTGTCGTCAGACAAGGGATCCTCAAAATAAAGTCTGTTCTTCCCACACCAGTTCGAAGCAAAGATCCCCAGTCTTCATAGGAATCCTACGCACTTCATCTATAATCAAACCACTACAAATAATGCAAACGATTCTAAGACCCAAGATTGGATTTCCAATACCTTTTGTGTTCCCGGATAACCGAACATATTATTCCCTTCACAACTGCCTCTGAATTTGTGGTATGGAAGAGTACCCAGATAATTAAATGTGACCACTTGTCCTATCACAGCTCACCTTCACCTGTCCTATCTAAAGAAACTAGTACAACAACACTACAACGCCATGCGCAACACCTTTAGTGTATGACCAGTATAGCATTCAGGTGTGACTCTTTGGAGTAGGCATGTGATGCATTTGGGAGGTGAATTTCATCTCGTCTGCTTCCAACGAAGTTTGTTCTCTAGTCTTTTAAGACTTTTTTTCTCAAAGATCAGTGCTCTCAGAATTAACAGGGCCTATAGGACAACCTCCACAAAAGTTTTTCTTGTACTGGCCTGCCTAGCACCAATAGACCTCTTTAAGGCAAGGAAAGAGGCTACGGCCTGTGTCGTCGGACAAGGGATCCTCAAAATAAAGTCTGTTCTTCCCACACCAGTTCGAAGCAAAGATCCCCAGTCTTCATAGGAATCCTACGCACTTCATCTATAATCAAACCACTACAAATAATGCAAACGATTCTAAGACCCAAGATTGGATTTCCAATACCTTTTGTGTTCCCGGATAACCGAACATATTATTCCCTTCACAACTGCCTCTGAATTTGTGGTATGGAAGAGTACCCAGATAATTAAATGTGACCACTTGTCCTATCACAGCTCACCTTCACCTGTCCTATCTAAAGAAACTAGTACAACAGCACTACAACGCCATGCGCATCACCTTTAGTGTATGACCAGTATAGCATTCAGGTGTGACTCTTTGGAGTAGGCATGTGATGCATTTGGGAGGTGAATTTCATCTCGTCTGCTTCCAACGAAGTTTGTTCTCTAGTCTTTTAAGACTTTTTTTCTCAAAGATCAGTGCTCTCAGAATTAACAGGGCCTATAGGACAACCTCCACAAAAGTTTTTCTTGTACTGGCCTGCCTAGCACCAATAGACCTCTTTAAGGCAAGGAAAGAGGCTACGGCCTGTGTCGTCAGACAAGGGATCCTCAAAATAAAGTCTGTTCTTCCCACACCAGTTCGAAGCAAAGATCCCCAGTCTTCATAGGAATCCTACGCACTTCATCTATAATCAAACCACTACAAATAATGCAAACGATTCTAGGACCCAAGATTGGATTTCCAATACCTTTTGTGTTCCCGGATAACCGAACATATTATTCCCTTCACAACTGCCTCTGAATTTGTGGTATGGAAGAGTACCCAGATAATTAAATGTGACCACTTGTCCTATCACAGCTCACCTTCACCTGTCCTATCTAAAGAAACTAGTACAACAGCACTACAATGCCATGCGCATCACCTTTAGTGTAACGAAAACTCTTCCTCTTGTACAATACTGAAACAGTCAGTTTAAGTTAGGACTGCTGTTAAATTCACATTTTTTATTTAAATCTTTTTTAAGTAGCACTGCAAGCCTTAGCAATTTCAATCGCCCTCCAAGATTTTCAAAGTAAAATCTTCATTATATAGCACCCGTGTACTGCAATTCTAGTTGCACCCTTTAACAGTATTGCAATTCTAGTTAAAAGAATTTTTATAATTTCTCGCTTACTGCATCATTTTTAACTTTGACTAAGATTCTTATACACGGGGCAATTGAACCACAAACAGGGTATGCAGGGTCTCATGATAGTTAGTCCGACTTTCTGTCTAAAAGTGGTACTTACTGCCAGAGATATGGGACAATCCGAAGTCAATGCGGGCAACACGATGTAACCAGACTTCTCGTACATCATAATTCAACTTTCCTCCTATTATATCTCAAAACGGAAATCCCGTTTTGCTAATTCTTGAATTTACATAATTAATAACATTACAGGGCACAATTCATAGAATAAGTTGTTTACTGTTGTTATACTTATATTACTTCACAACGCAGGGAAACCCAATTTTATGTCATTCCGCGATTATTGTGTTATGAAATATTCATAAGTATAATTATGACGCTTAACTTTTAGAAACTACTGCAGTGAGAGGGATCAATACCAATTCCAACAGAGCGTAATTGAAATTGCCAAAATTCTGAGTGAGTTCTAATTTAGTTTCCTGAAGCACCTAGTAATACATTCCACAGGTGAGTTCGGGAAATTTCTAGTAATACGTTTAAGTTTAATACGGTATGCACAACACAGATGCAGTGCGTTTAGTTTATTTTCATAAACGATTTCTTAGTTCTGTAATAGTAATTTAGGAGTAAAAGGTCTCTACAAGTACCGTAGCTTGTCTCATTAAATTTTGCGTGACTAAACGATTCATTAAAATTTTCCCATACAATTTGAAATCTATCAATGCACATCAAGAATTACGATTCCATCCTTATCAAATTTTGTATTTATGAGATCAAAAAGATACAGTTTGGATTGAAATGAATATATAACCCCTACGGTATGAAGAGTGCCCATGCGTGAAGAAACGTCATCTCAAAGCGTTCCAATAATGTGATTCTATCTCGAAGCGCTCCAATCATTAAAACTTTGTGATTCAATTGAAAGCTTAAATACTACTGAATGTGAGTTCGCAAATTTAATAATACAGCTTGCCAAAAATAGCCAATTCTAACTATATTCTAGAGCAATTGAGCCCCCTATTCACACATTTAAAGTCATGTGAATCGTTAAGTCAAAATAAATAACATCGGTATCTTAAACGTCGATTAAATCCTTTATAAATGCTAACATTGGTATCTTAAATATCTATTAAATCGGTTATGAATACTAATGAGCCCTGGTTTGTAGTTAATTTTTTTATACAGCCATCACAATAATTAAATTGTTAAATATAATGATGTTGAAAATAAAAATTTGGAAAAAGCATTTTCTTATCCATAATATTTAGAGATATTAGAATATCAAGGGGTGTAGAATAAAGTATTTGCGTAAAAGAAATAGAAGTCAAGAACATTCGGTTGCCCACTCGAAAATGCCACTCTTAGATAACTTCCAAGTGACTGGATTGAAAAGTTGACATGGTCATCTATTACCTGTCAGAAAAGTGGAACTATTTCGACAAAGTGGCTATTGATTGTAGCAGGATTGAAGTAATAGATTCGCTAGGTTTTGACAAATGATCTCATGATTTTTTCCATTGGTGGCCATTTGTGAGTGAGTACGTAAGCCACCGTTTTGCTCCCAACAGAGACTATCACTAACATCATCCATGTGCTTCTATTGGGTGGCAAACACTATGACCACTATACCAGGTAGGCGGTGATCTTAGAATGATTGATGGCTGAATTATTTTTAGGTAATTTCTCAGACTACTGAATATTTTCTGCAATCGTCATAGCATCAAGTTCTAATTTAGTTTATTTAGCAAAGGTGCCAATGGCGATTACTTTTGGTTCTTGAAAACTTGTTATTTTGTTCTTTTTGAATGAGCTTAGTATTTACTACACTGGTAAATTCTACTTCTCGAACTCAAACTGTTTAGGAAATACATCGGCATATTGAATAAATGAATCGGCATATTGAATGTGATAGGTGTTCGAACCTGAACACCTATCACATTCTTTTGCCTCAATATTTTTCGAATATAATATTGAATTAAACATCACTTAAAAATAATTTCAGGCTGTAAATACTAAATTTTACAAGATAAATCACCTGAAAAATCTTTATTGCGAATAAAGATTGGTTCAACAAAGTTTTATAGTGTTAATAAAATAATGCACTTTAATATAATATAATAATGACCCTTTAAATTTCTATTCTTTATAGTTTATTGATATTATTTCGCACAAACATATTTTATATTTTAAGAGCTTCACATAATATTTCGTAATATGGTTAGTTTAATGTCTAAAAATATCGATATTAACAAGTATCGAATCGGGCTGTAGTAAACAAAAGCACTTAAGTAGGCGTTACATGAAAGGGGCTTATATGTACAAAATTAAGGAAAAATTTTAAAATTCCGTAAAATCTCATTTTATCACTAAATATTTAACAATTAAGGTTTAAAAGTTTCGAAAATATCTAAAGCTAAAATATTTATTTAATAATTATCGTTAGAAATGTTTTTCGCAAAAAAGATATTCCCTTAAGATTGTATTTCGATCATTTTGAGAGCATAATTTGTGAAAATAAAGGTATTCTCGAGCAAAAGGTTATATTTAGATTATACTAGCACAATTACCCGGCGATGCTACTGTTGAATTGGTTGTAATTGATCGTAATATTATTCAATGTTATTCTTTTGGAGATTTCGAATTGCTTTTAGCCCCTCTGCAGACCCAGGATAAATAGAACGGGATTAATGTATAACTGTATTCCGCACGAATCTAAAGCACAGGTGTACCAACTTTAGTATTTATTAATTGGTCAAACAGTGATCGTAATGATACTCAATGTTATTGCTATGGCGATTTCGAACTGTTTTTAGACCCCTCTGCAGACCCAGGACAAATTGAAAGGGGGTTAATATATAGCATGTTTCCCACAAGATTCTAACGAGTAAGTGTATCAAATTTTGTATTGGTTGATCATAAGTGTAGATTTGTAGAGTACTAAACAGACGCCTTTTATAAATAGATTAGCATAAACTGTCAATACTTTATTCGCCTATTTCTCAATAGCAACGCTAATAGATGTCTAAAAATTGCTAATTTCACACAGGAAAGTGTGGTGCTGAACTATTTACGAATTTTCTTACACTCCATTATCTATTTAAGCAAGTTTTCTTTGCGATTAAACATTTTCAAGACTTTAATATCATTAAATATTAGGACTTTGAAACTGTTCTTCAAAAAAACCTTATCAATTTTGCTGTTGCAGCTGGTAGCGTGCTTACTGCTGCCTCCTTCAAATTGTCCCCCAGATACGAAGATTTTCCCGCAAAATATTCCTACATAGCTTTTCATTCAGTTATGTGTATATTATACACTATGTGTGTGTCAGAAAAATATCCAGACACATTTGTCGAGAACCATGAATTTAGTATGCAAAATCTTAATGCAAACGACTAGTTTGGACGCCAATGAATTTCAACCTGAGACTTACTGAATAGGTGTCAAAGACTGAATACTCTGGTTTTTGGTGTTGCCTTTGAATTGCCGTCAGTTGCGATCAAGAATGCCTGGACGATGCACTCGAACTCGGTAGAAGTAACATGGCACATGCAGTTTGCCAGCTGCACATGCAGTTTGGAATAGGTTCTTCATCAGATTACTACCAGCCTCTAATGCAAAAATCACGCCGAACAACAACCTCTGTTTCAAAATTCGACACGAAGACAAACCACCAGGAGAGTTAAGAAACTAGTAAACTGAAGGGCTAGGTTACGAGTGCTGAAGCCGGGCTGACTGCTTGAAGTTGCCTGGTTTCTTCAAGGCGACGCGTAAATGTGGAAGGCCCTCGCGATGGATACGATGTAGCAGCACCTCCCAAAGTGACCCAGGGCCACTGCCACACATTCGCCATCTAATACTTGAATGATGATACGATCCATAAGTGGGGGGAAACTTTTAAGTCGAAGAGTTTGTAGTGAACCGTCGATCGGCCTTGAGGGATCCGTAAAGTTGGCAGCCCTAAATGCCAATTGCTGCTTATCGCAACACTTAAGAATTGGTCACAAGGTCTGTTTTAGTCATCATTTGGCTTTTGAGAAATCTCAACAACGGTGTATGATGAAGCCCAACTTTTCAGCTCTTTGTAAAAGAATGAATGCATTTGAGACATCGGGCGAGATCTTCGAATTTAAGATCTCTGGCAAAGATGCGAACAAAACTGCTTCACAGTTCTGACCAAATGAAGGCTTTCTACATGAAATATTTAGACTGTTGATGCTATGGCTAATTGAGGGGCCGTGGTAGCCCAGTTGGAAGAGCAACGGGTTAGCAACCGGAGGGTTACGAGTTCGAAACTTGGTCCATCCAAAAATTGTCGTGTGTGGGGGGGCTGGTGCACTTTTAATCTATCGTCGCCTCAAATATCCTCACTTTGATGTGGTGTGGAAGTTTGAAGAGTGGGGTACCAGCTCAGGTGCTCTCTTCATCTGACCGTTGCTCAAAATGACGCTATCCTCGGATCTTTCCTTTGGGGATTGATCCCGGACAGTCGCCAATGGTTCGTGTGTTGCTCCTGTGTGACGTTAATTAACTACCTACCTACCTCAAGAACGGTGTATGAGGAAGACGAAGTCCAACTTTTCAGCCCTTTGAAAACGAATGAAAGCATTTGAAACAACGGGTGAGATCTTCGAACTGAAGTGCCTGCCAAAGCTGCGAAGAAAACCGCTTCACCCAGTTATAACCCAATTGAAGCTTCGTCCATAAAATTTTTAGACATTTGATGCAACGTCTAATTGAACAATTTGATATCATGAAGTTAAAATGTGTATCTAGAGCCCTATGATAAGTGGGACATTGGGGCGGCGGTCATTATTCATAGAACTCAATTTCCACGAACTTGTTTGGCACCGAAGAGGCTTTGTAATACTGTGTGAGTTATGTGAGGTATTTTTCAAAATGCAGAGCCACTATTGCCAATCAACAGTTGTAAAATCGAAGGGTGCGTAGTCTGTCTGGTTGGTGACCTTGCGCCCCGCAGACCGGGCGGCGCCACTTGCTCCTCCTCATTTCGCCGCTGCTCCGCCGCCCCAGCACACTCCGCAACCGGCGCTCCTCCGTGCAAGGCGGGTAAGTCTCCTTCGACGCTACAATCGATTCACAACTTTTCCCAAAGAAATTCGCATCCAAAAGAAACGCGACAAGTTTAAATATTGGATTCGCTCACTTGCAAACTTTGTTTGACTTGATCCACATTTGTCTTTTATGCTAGGAAATGATCCAATCAGCTGAGCTAACTTCCAAAGTGTAGATTTCGTACAGCAAAACTGGCGTACGAAAACTTAATTCATAGAAGTAGTTTAAGCTGTAGTGTCAATGGTTTTATTTCAACTTTTCGAATTCAAAGTGGATTCACAACCTTTCGAAAAGAAATTGTCGTGTAAAAGAAACACGACAATTTTAAATATTGGATTCATTCACTTTCAAACTTTGACTTGATCCGCTTTTTCCTTTTATGCTAGGAAATGATACAATCAGCTTAGTTAACTTCAAAGGTTCAGTGTAGATTTCGTATAGCAAAATTCGCGCAAAACTTAATTCATTGAAGTAGTTAAAGCTTGTCAGTGGTTTTATTTTAATACAAATGTATTTTTACCGTGGCACAAAAATTTTATTAAGATTCAATTTTCGTATGAAGCAAATATTTCAGGACAGTTTTGCTTTTGTTTTGGAAAACATGCGTCGTTGATTGAAGTGTTTGTTTGCTTAAAATGTATGTACTGAACGAATTTTTTGACTTTCGAATGAGAAATATGCATGCATTAATATTTATTTCTAATGTGCGAATTGTTCCACTTTTTATTAATTCCTGTGTCATCCGCTGAAACATTATATTTTTGGATGCTTCATAAACTTGTTTTTTAATTGCATTAACAATTCAGATGTAACAAAATTTATGTAATCAACATTTATGTATATAACTTGTTTTTTAATTGCATTAACATTTTCAGATATAATAAAATGCATGTAATCAACATTTTTGTATATTTAACAGCAATAAGGACAAGTTTTAGTGTACTCTAAGTTTGACGAGTTTTCAGATTTTGCGTGTTTTCATTTATTTTTCTTATATCGGAAAAAATGTTACTCAAGATGCACTTATTCTCGTATTGTAAAAGAATATTTCTTTACTATCTTATTTACTTAATGACTTGTTTTATTTAAAATTCTTTTCATAAAACTGCTGTATATGTAAAAACTGTTGATTTTACTATTAGTTGATTGTAAAGATCTATCATTTTTAAGATTGAGATTACAAATGCAAACACTAGTTACAAAAGCGTAGCTCTGTTCTGACTTTAGTAATGGCAAATTAGTCATTTTTATTCTTAAAATAACAAATGCTAACTAGTAAAACAAAGCAAGAATTCTAAATGCGTAGATCTTCGAAGGCAAGGAAAAAAATACATTCTCGAAAAATGTATTTCATTTCTTCGTTGCATGTCATTTCGTATTCATCTCGTGTTGAGAAAATTACATTTTCAATTCAATTTAATTAATATCAATATAAAGGAATATAAGATACTCAATTTTAAAAAGCCTATAATCAATTTTTCGTTGAACCTAATTTTTGTTTAATTTTAAAGTTTATTTAAATTGTTTTGGTTATTTTTAAAAAGCGTCACTATTTTTGTAGAATTGTTTTCACACTTGAATTTCAAGTCTACAGCTAGTAGCGAAAACGTCAGGTTTTGAATGCTTCAAAAAATTATCGTAGATCACCATCCAAGACCTAACTACTGTTAGTCATAGTTTCCTTCGATTGTTTGAACAAAGAAACTCAATTTATACAACAAAATCTCAGCAAATGTTGTCATTGGATTTATTGTCGCCACTTCAGAAGTATGTTATTTTGCCTTGTCACTGAAACAATACTAAAACTAACACATTTTATTAAAGTTTCTAGTTGTGGCAGAAAGACAAGCATAAAATATAATACGATTGATTTTCAACATCAAACATAATCGATCTCTATATTAATTATATTAATAATGAGATTATGAGCGCGTCTCGTTTTGCCTGATTTTTTTCTTCCTTGGTTATTCTATTTTTCGAAGTTATTATTTTTTTTATACAATTGTTAAAGCAATCTTAAAGTAGTAAATTATACGGTTTCAAGGTAAAACAACAAATAATGTTGCTAACTGAATAAGCTTTCAATTTGTTAATTTCCGACGTATTCTTAATACTTATATTCCATGTAGGAAGGGGGCCGTAGTGGTTTGGTGAGTATGCCCACTGCGCTAGCTAGAACCTGCGAGTTGTAGGCGGCGCAGGTTCGATTCCTGTCATGTGCATTCCTCCCAGGGTGTATTTCTCTCTTCTGTGTCAGTAAAACTTTCATTGTGTATGTATGTCTATTGCTTGATATTGTATGTCTTGTGTCTGACGCAGCATGGCCAAACATGGCCCTTACAACCAAAAATCCATGTAGTATGAAAAATTCTTAGTTTGCAACATTTTAAGTATTAGTTGATTTTTTTCTCTAGCCCTTTGTCATAAGTTTTAATTTATTGAAATTTTAAATTAAGCACTTTAATTTAACATACTCTTATTATGAGGAGATAACTGCTTCGCAGCGGGTGCTCCGTAAGTAATATGTCCAGTCAGAGTTAATTGTTTTCAGCGCTCGTTACTGATATTATTACATTCCTATATGTTAAGCAAAAAATAAAAAATTAAACTTCGCAATTTTAACTCAGCCAAGACGAGATGCAGTCAAAAAGTTTCCGTCTTGAAGGTCTATCTCGAAAATGGTGGCCACTAAGTGCTTGATGATTCTTCTGAATTAATCTGCAATGGACAACTCGTTCTAAACTGTTTTACTCAACCTGTCATAGATTCGTGCCAAGTGTTTTTATGATTTGAGCAATGGCCCGTTTCAGAGCAGCAGCTCTTCTAGATAAAGTTTTTTTTTTACTTCACAAACTGCTACTGAGATTTGAAAGTTGTTGAAAAGACTTCGAGGAAGGGGAGATTAGGCAATGAACGTACATCAATTTCAACTTTTTTAGGATTCAAAAGGAGTAGACATGACTGCACGCTCTTTGGTCGACTGTCTATCAGCATAATATCGGACATCTTCAAAATACGTCGAGTCATACACGTAAATCTTCAGAGTGCCAGTGATGAACATCCGTGAGATTTCAGTCACGGCCACCAAATTGTTCTAAATATCCATCATCAAGGTTTGTTCAAGAGCTACTAAAGCAGGATCCTCAAATCTCGTCAATTTTTGGCTTCTAACAACATTGGTGCCCCTATCAGCTCACTGAAAACGAAAATGAAGCTCTAGGGTCGAAGATTCACGATGTTTAACCCTCCTGTTGGTTGTCTCGACGACGTCATTAGCAAAACTGACCAGATCTTGATGGACGAGATATCTCAATTAGAAAAAAACTATCTTGATCTGATGTCGTCATTATAAAAACCTACTATATCTTCATTCGGAATTGAATTGGCATTCTTTATGACGAGATATCTCGGCATTAACAAAATTGATCGGATCTTGATGGACAAGATATCACGTTATTAGCAAAATTGGTCAGATCTTGATGGACGAGATATCTCGTCGAAACCACTTGGAAGGTTGAAACCGAATCATAAGTGGTACGAAAGATTTCTAGGACTGTCTTCGGTCATGGCAGATTTGTTGGAATCCCCGTTATCTTTAAAAAACGATATTTTAACTACAATTATGGTGACTACCCTCTCCACAATAGAAATCACTCACTTTCCAAATCACTATAGTAGAAATTTAAAGCTAAACTGACCTCTGGTGGATGTTTAGAAAAAGAATAATCGTAGAGTATGTAAGCAATCGTACTCTTAGAAATCTCGTAACACCCAGAGGGTAAGACTTGTGATTGATCTCTTGTCCATGCCTTTTTCCCTTTAAAATGATGTTAAGCTTAATAGTATGAAATTATTAATTTATATAAGTAAAAAATTATGCCTTCGTTGAAGAAAGTATGCATTAAGGAGTTAATTTGGTGATAGGAGGGTTAAATGATACTTAATAGTTGTTTAGAAGTTGATAAACGTAGTTTAGCTGATGAAAGCATCTCTAAATGATATTTTTTAAGGATTGGTTTGGTCGTTCTACGGTAATTTTGCTGAAACACGAGGGATAATTACCCCGAGAGTCTACTGCTTAAGGAACTATTGATTACTTGAAAATACATCGCAACACTTTTTATGTAACATTTTTATTAAATTTTTTTTTGAATTGTGTACTTTTTATGTTGAAAGATATTCGAAACGTAAATTTTATATTTTTCCGAAAAATCATCGCATCTTCGCTTTCTGAAAAAAGTTTTTGACGTACTGAAAGCTATCCACTCAAAACAGAAATGTATCAGTTGTTTTAGAAACGATACAAGTGACGCTTTCTAAATTTTGAGAAAACTGTTTCATTCCTATAATTGCGCTGAAAATGCGTGAAATGGCAAGTTTTTACGCTTCCTAGAAAATTTAATAAGAAGGTGGGAAATAAATACATTCCATGTGTTTTTTCACCACTTATAGTATATATATATTCAGATTCCTCCTCTTTTTTCTCTAAAAGTTATTTAAAATCTCCTATATAATAAAATGTTAATGTGTATTGCTAAACAACCGATGTTTCAACCGACAATCCGGGGCCGCGGTGGCCCGGTTGGAAGAGTAACGGACTTGCAACCGAAGGGTTGCGAGTTCGAATCCAGCCAAACACCGTCGTGTACAAAGGGGGCTGGTGCACGTTAAATCTGTCGTGGCCTCAAATGTCCTCACGTTGGCGTGGTGTGGAAGTTTGGAGAGTGGGGTGCCAGCTCAGGTGTTGCCTCGTCATCTGACCGTGGTTCAAAATTACGTGGTGTTGTCCTCGGATCTTTCCCTTTGGGATTGATCCCGGACCGTCACCAATAGCCCATTGTGTAGCTCCAGTGTGACGTTAATTGAAATACCCCCCCCCCTCAACCGACAATCCAAAAAACTAAGATATTTTAATTTCCAATCAAAGGTCTGAAATTGTCCTCAAAATCTGTGTAGCATTTCCTGCAGACCAATTGAATATATCGTAAGAGTTTTTAGGCTTACACAATGTTCTCATTCACTCGACCTTTCACATGCACCCAACTCAATTGTTGAGACAACTTTGAACCGTTGGCGAGATGTGTGCTAATACAGTCAAACCTCATTAAGATGAATTCGCTTAGAATGAATTACTGAAAATACTAACTAAACTCCAATCCCTATCAAAATGTATATACAAATCTGTTAACTCATTCGTTTAAGAAGAATTCGAGTTTCACTAATCGCCGGTTAAAATGAACAAATTTTCGAAACTTAAAGACCAAAGGAATTCTTTTCAATCGTATTAAAAAACATCAAGCCATTCCGAAATTGTAGAAAATTTATTTGTGGAAGAGAGTGAAGATGAAAGAATAAATGAAGATTCCAAAGACGAAGGAATAAGCGTTCTTTTGAAAGAAGCTACTGCTGACTTAGAAGTTCACCACTTTTTGCCTAGCCAGGGAAAATTAAATTAAACAGCGCTGTTCAATTAAACAGCGTTAACCGCATCAAAAATTTCTTAAAGAATGTCACGAAAAACAAAATACAAAAATCGATATCAGAACTATTTCAAGACAAAAATTGTGTGATCAGAAAATATCTGTAATCAGGAATTATCAGCAATCAAGAATCATCTGTATAATCAGTAATCATTGGTATAATCTTTGTGATGAATAACATTTATCTATGAACCAAGAAAGTAAGTAATGTAAATATACTAATATTTTATTGTTAAAATAATGCTCTTTTCTGAATTCGGATAACACGAACTACGGTTGATACAGATTTTTTACGGGTCCTGTGAAATTCGTCTTAACGGGGTTTGACTGTACAAGAGCGTGTTGTTTAAACTGTATGAACATCCAACTCAAAAACGCTAAAAGTCTTAAAATAAAATGCGAAAGGCAAAATGTGAAGTTAAAGGAGAAACAAATATATAAGTTTCAGACATCTCATTAAAAGATTTGTTAACAAAATAAGTTAAACAAAGTTTTCAGGTTCTTAGAGGCTCGAATGTCACTTGCATTATCCTCCAAAAGAATTAAACTATTCATTTCGATGAGCTACGAAAAATTATTTTACACAGTTCAAACAAGTGAACAGATTATTCAATCGTACAAGAATTTTTTAAAAGCAATATTTTAATCAAGGAACGGCATATTTTACATAAAGTATCCATAGCAGTTAATTAAGACGATTTAAATTATCTTACCATCATAAAATTATTTTCAAAAATGTTTTCTCGTGTAAAAAATAAATTAATTCTGTATCTGATGTTTTATTAGAAAAAGAATACTTTCATTCCAGTATTGTAGAGGTTGACTTGTAGAAACAATTTGGTTAAACTTCTATCATGTTTCAAAATTGTTATTTTGTGATAATAAACTTAATCATTATATTTTTATAAGATATACGACCGCAAATATTAGTAGAAGTATGATTGGAGAGGCATGAAAAGGGGCACGTTTAGACGTGCCATTAAATCCCTACTAAACATTTTTATGCCAAGCTTATAACGTAAAAGTAACTTTTCCAACTGATAAAAGTGTGAAATTCGTTCGAAAAATGAGAATTCATTTTTAAATTCTTCAACACTTCTACTCGAATGCTTTAAAATAGAAATTAACGTTACAAAGGTCATATTACCGTAATATGGCATTGAATGTTTTCCACCATTGCTTTGCGGGTCTTTCCCTTCGGGATTGATTCCGGACAGTCGCCAATAGCCCGTTACTCCAGTGCGACGTTGCCTCCTGACGATTGTCTCAAAGAGGTGTCTTGTCTTTAGCGAAACTGTCCAAATACTGATGGGCGAGATAACTCGTTATCAGGACGAGATATCTCGGATATCTCGGATGGACGAGAAATCTCGTCATTAACAATATTGGTAAGATCTTGATGAACGAGGTATCTCGTCGAAAACACTTGGATGGTTAATTCATCTACCTACCACGATTGCTTTGTGATGTTCAATATTTTGAGCCACGATCGGTGTAACAATTTGACAAAAGTGAATTCTTCAATGGTGGTCATAAGAATGACTGTCTTTGATTAAGTGAAGACCATTTGGGAAATGAAAACAAATTGAAAGTGAGAAGCATCATGTACGTTTTTTGAGTGAAAATATAAAGAACCGGAGAAAAAACTTGACTCTGCCATTTTGACGAAGTTTTGGCGAATATTTTGAAAATAAGCGACATGTTAAAATTGCGTTCGAATAGCATGCCAAGTTACGCCACAAGTTACGGAAAAGGCTCAAAACACTAGCGCTCTGCAATTAGCTTTATAGTAACTTCGTGAAACAAATAAATTGATAGAAGTTTGGGATAACGAATTTCCAGAGCCAATCCAAAGCATACTTCGTGACAGTCTCACTATGGAAATATAATTTGAAGCACTTCGTTGTGCACAAAAACGTTTAACCAGCGAATCGGTGGCCGCTGTAATTCGGTTGGAAAAGTAACGGATTAAGCAATCGGAGGGTTGCGAGTTCGAAACTCGGTCCAACCAAAGACCGTCGTGAACGCGGGGGCTGGTGCACGTTAAGTCTTTGGGGACGACGCCTTATTGGCTCCGGTTCTGGCTTCCGGAAGAACCCCAACTCAAATGCTGGCTAGAAGGAATCAATTATTCGATGTTATTTCAGCTTGGTTATCAACTGTAAAAAAGCACCGCAGGAACAAACAATTTATTCAAACGTAACAATTAATACTGATAAATGAAACAAAATCAAATGGTTTGACGTTCAGACCTTCGCGAAAGATATCTTTTGAACAGAAATTAAATTCTGAATGGAAGAAAATAGTGACTTTCTATTTGGTTTTGCGCAGAGCTGTCTGATAACAGCAGCGTGCTTAAAATTTGCTTAATGATTGCTGCTACAAATCTATCGTGGCCTCAGATGTCTTCACGTTGGCATGATGTGAATGTTTGACAGGTAGGAGTTGTAATTAACGCCGCACTGGAGGAACATAACGGACTATTGGCGACGGTCCGGGATCAAACCCGAAGGGAAAGATCCGAGGACAGCACCACGTAATTTTGAAAAATGGTCAGATGACGAGGTCGCACCTGACTCTCCAAACTTCCACACCACGCCAACGTGAGAAAATTTGAGGCCCGACAGATTTAACGTGCATCAACCCCTTCGTACACGACGTTCTTTTATTGGCTTCGAACCCTCTGGTTGCTAGTCCGTTACCGTTCCAACCGGGCTACCACGGCAGTTAGAAGAGTGAGGTGCCAGCTCAGGTGTTGATCTCGTCATCTGATCGTGGTTCAATATTATGTGGCATTGTCCTCATAGATTCCCTTCGGGTTTGATACCGGACCGTCGCCAATATCCCGTTATGTTGCTCCAGTGCGTCGTTAATTAATTACCATTACCTTCGAATCGGTTGGTTTGTTGTTCAGGACTAATTTTGTTTACTGCGTGAGAAGCAATTACACCATTCATTAGAAAAAGAATGATCTTCACTTAAAGCCTGTAAATTAGTTCTCACTTGAAGGAAACAATTGAAATAAGTGAGAGGACTCATTTCATATTAATTCACAATACCGACTTTCTACTGATTCTGAATTCACAATACACTTTTTTGAAATCTCTTTTAACTTCATTTGTAATCTATTAAGTCTTTTAGTTTCATTTGTAACTTCTTTTAACTTCATGCTAATTGTGACGCATGTAAGATAATGTTTCAACACTTGTATAACAACGCCTTTTGTCTTTTACCTAATATTTATTCTCATTTGGTGGTTGATATTACTTAAATAAACTTTAATTACAAAGACAGTATCATTAAATACCTCAAAACATAGTTTAAATGGCAATTTTAAAATTCACATTAGTTTTACTCTATGCCCTATTTTCTATGGATTTTCGTTAAGTAGCTCACTTTATATTCTGTAGCTTTATATCCGTTCCCTGAATTCTGGAATGTCGTCACTATGAATAATGCTTCAAACGCGTTTGATAGAATGATAAAACATTCTTCATTTGAGGAATTTTCTTGGGAAAGATCATTCTCATAGCTAGGATCACAAAGATTTCTAATAGCTGCGTGCTCGAACGTTTGATTTGCTGATCTTTATCAAAACCTTTTCAGAATTTATGAGCAATTTGGGGATAGTCCAATCATTATATAAACGCTTTAATTTTCCTCACTCTTAGAAAAGTACCTCTTCAGACCGCAGCTTGAAATCCGAATTGTTTTCTTTTGATTCGGTGTTTTTACTTCAATATCTATATTAAACAACATGAACAGATTTTCGTCTTCGGGAATTTAAATTTATTTTATTTATTTATTTAATTATTGCTTCTCTACAGAAAAATATCCAATTACAGAAAACAAAAGCTTTGAGCCAAAAATATAAAAAAGACCTGCGCTCATACAGTTAGATAAAAGATTAACCCTCCAAGTTGTTTCGACGAGATATCTCATTCATCAAGATATGACCTATTTTGCTAATGACGAGATATCTCGTCGTCAAGATATTGCCGATTTTTTTATAATGACGAGATCAAGATCTGATCAGTTTTCTTCTAATGACGAGATATCTCATCCATCCAGATCTGATCAGTTTTCTTCTAATGACGAGATATCTCATCCATCCAGATCTGATCAGTTTTCTTCTAATGACGAGATATCTCATCCATCCAGATCTGATCAGTTTTCTTCTAATGATGAGATATCTCATCCATCCAGATCTGATCAGTTTTCTTCTAATGACGAGATATCTCAAGACAACCGGTTGTTTGGAGAGTGGGGTGCCAGCTCAGGTCTTGACCTCGTCATCTGACCGTGGTTCGAAATTACGTGTTGTTGTCTTCGGATCTTTCCCTTGGGATTGATCCTGGACCGTCGCCAATAGCCCGTTATGTTGCTCCAGTGTGATGTTAACTACCTATCCACCTCGAAAGATAATATTTAATTAGATGATTTTGCTGATCAGCTACTTTATTTTTACAGCCGCAGATAGGATGGAAATTTAATCGGTTTGGCATTCTTAAATTCTAGCCAATTTCACATTAAATTTGTCAGAAAAATGTGATGTTTTAACACAAAGGTAATCGGTAAATTTGCTTCTGAGAACGCATACCGGGGGATGTCCGTTCAGTTTTCATATGCGGGAAATGTTTCAGAAGATTAAAAGTAAATCTAAAATTATTTATTTCAAGCAAACATTCCATTTAAAAACTAAACTTGAATGCTATATTTTTGTTTTGATGTTCTCAATGTGATATGTGAGATGAGTTGCAATTTCGGTGCATTTATTCAACATGTTACATGATTAATTAAAATTCAATATAGCTTTTTAGAAGTTAACTTAATTGTCACATGAGCAATAAAATTGATGTTAAACTTTATTTGTTTAGAAAATATACGTGGTACTTTTTCTCTTAATCTCCTAACTTCTTTATTGTATGTTTTGTGATGATTTTTATTCATAAAAATGTGAAAATTTCTCATAATTTTTATTCTGTATCGATTAGAAACGCCTTGACGTAATTTGAGTTTAGAAACCGCATTATTTTTGTTTTGTCTCTCTATGGTCATTTGTTGCGACACGAGTGCTAATTCATAGAGGAAATATAAAGGCAGACTGAGTAATGTAACCTTTTTATGTACCCAGGATCACGTGTCCCAAACTAATAGTAATGTAACCCTTAGACTACTTTCGTCTGTGGGTGGAAACGAACATTCATCATCTGATTGGTCCACGTAACACAGTCGAGTTTGGCGATTGCACCATTTTTGTCACCACTCTATTAAAATGTGCATTCAAGCATCTACCTTGTCATAAGATGTTATATCGCCAAACCAGGCAATAAGATGCCAACAATAACTCCGTTTTCCAGGCGGAGCTTTATGGTATTCTATCAGCCATAAAAGCAGCAGAAGCAACAGCAAACAAAAGTCAAGATCTGGTCAGACAGTAGAGCTGGTCTCCTGGCACTTAAAAATTCTAAAACGCCGAGTCAGTTGGCACGAAAAGTACAATACTTATTAGATAACATCAAGGAAATTTGTCTAAGCTGGATTAAAGCCCATGCTGGTCAGGATGGAAACAAAGAAGCAGATAGGTAAGCAAAAGAGGCGACTACAACGGAATACATAGATGAAGGGTTGAAATGGCCCAGAAATCATTGCAGGATGGAACCACTAGCTGGCTACTTGGTACATGGCAGAATGAATGGGATGAAGGAGAAACAAGTAGGACGGTGCATGATGTGTTGCCAAGAGTGTCACTAAAATCAGTTAGCTGGACCGGGGAAGAGACCCTCTTCACAGGACATGGCCAATTCCCATCTTACCTAGCGAGGTTTAAAAAGATCAATTCAGAAAATTGCTCATGTGGTGAAATCGGCACACCTCTGCTGTAAAGTAGTGGGCCGTGTGGTGGGCCAATGAACACAACGAAACAGCCTAAATTATAAATAAACTTAGGTGTATTTTACGATAATGATATGTACAATATCTTACAATAGGGATTTGTATCCCTAAGTCCTGGGCGCTGCAAAACAGGCAGAAATGGATCCCAAAAACGAGAATCACAAAAAACACCTATGCTCAGCTCGAGCTCTCCAACAGTTCTCTGCGTCCCAGATTTTTCATGGAAACAATTCAATCACCTGCACCCCTAAAAACCATCAAGACGGCTGTCGAAGACCATCTGGATGGCCCCAACAGATGTTTCGGGAATTTTCGGACGGAGGTCAGTGGTGTTGACCCCTCTGATACCCAGCTGTTGTTAAGGTCGTTACACTGCCCCCTTACAGCATCATGACATATAAGGATACCTCCCGACTGCCTTAAAATCGCATGGCTCAGGAACATTACCAATAGCAAGGGCTCGAGGGTAGGAATTATTAACATGGTGGGATTCATTGAGAATCATCAGGACTTGATTATCCCAAGAGACTAAAACGCCTACTCTTTGTTCCTTTTTTCTTGTATGTTGTATATATAGTGTAACCTAGTATGGTGATATAGATGTAATATTACTGCGTATATATAGATGAAATAATGTATAGAAGTAATGGGGTACTCTAACATTCTGGATAGACATGCCACCTCGGTGGCATGCTCTATCCAGACTGCTACAGTGTCTCACGACACTAGGCACGAGATTGTGTGCCGGTGTTAGTTAGCAAAGTCAATTTTTCAGAGCAGTCGACATGTGGGTCACACTTTTTGAAGCTCCTCTCAATAACAAAGCTCATTCTACTTATATTTAATGTCTATGAGTTAATTACACCACGACCTACGATTTTAAGTGTATTCTGAACCACTAGGGATATCTATGCCGAGATTGGAATTCGAACACAGAGCGCTAACCACTCGGTTATCAGGTCGACTGTTACTTATATTCAGGGAAAATTACTTGAATTTGTTTTTAAATTGGAAGTAAAAGCCGCTAACCCAATAGCAGCGTTCTCTTTAAACTCTCAATTACTATAAAGATTTAAAAGCCTATTCACACATAATTTGCTTAATGAAACTCATTATGCAACTTCTTACCCTAAACGAAAGATATCGGTGTTTGAATTTTTTCTAACTTTAATTCGAATCGCTATTTAATTTCATAAACGATATCAAAATGAAAATTGTTTTTCCCGTGGTTTGGTTTCACCTAATTTGATAATCCTTTGTAGAAAACCCTTTTGGAATCATCCTTATGGTTATTATATTCTATAACATTGTCATACTGTATATGAAGTAACGGATAGCCATGTATAGGATTAGAACATTGATCAAATATATAAACAAGAAGGTTTTATAAAACTGTTTTAGATACTTTTGGTTAGAGCGTTTTGCATTTTTCAAGATTTTATAATACGGTATTTTTTCGTTTTTCACGGTTATTTTATTTCTTTGTTATTTATAATTCGTTGTTTTACATGTTTTGGTTTTGACATAGAAATGGCATTTTAAATAATGCATTGCAATTCTGGGCTAGTAGTCTAAGCTTCCCGTTTGCGATGCTGTTTGTTCTATTAAAACTATTCAATTAAAAACTTTCGTTAGTAAAATTAAAACTTTACGTTAGTTAGCATATTAAATGACAGTAGTGAAAATTGCATTTCTTCTTTTATAGGGCACATTTTTGTTAACAAATTAAGACCTTCAGTTTTTATAGAAATTCAAAAAGTTAAAATGTGTTTTAAAGAGTTTCTAATAGGACACGTTTACTGGAAGCAATTGCTATTTGTTTAGATTCTGTGCCCACCTAAGTTGTACTTGTTTTCTATGTTTTCATAGGTCATGTAGTTGTCAAAAAAATTCAGTTACAAAGCAACAGTCAACAGAAGATATGATTTTCAAATTATTTTGTTTTATTTCACGTAATTCTTTAATATAGTTTCACAAGCAAAAAAATCAAATTTTTTTGTTTTATAGGGCATTTCCTATAATAAGAAATGTAGATTTTTACAAAATGTAAATAACATATTTTGACCAGAATATAAGTAAAAACAAACGTTTAGTAATTTTTGTTGCAAAATATACAATTACGGATTTCAAAAGGTCCCGATTACAATATTTAGGCAATTTAGCCCTGTAAAGTTTTCATATTCGGAACTGAATAATCTGGAAAAATGATTTTAATTGACCATTTCACCGCTTAAAATGGTTCTTCCTCCCTTGGTGTATTTCTCTCTTATGTGTTAGTAAAACTTTCTTTATGTGTGTATGTCTATTAATTGGTTTTTATGTCTTGTGTCTGGCTCAGCATTGCCAAATATGGCCCTTCCGCCCCATAACAACCCAACAAACAACCACCCCTTAAAATAGTCCTTTTCAACGAGGGTTGCCAAGTTGAGCGATAAATATCGCATTGAGGAATGTAATTATTTCAAAACAACGTCCGTCTGACATCTCTTCTCAGTTGATGGGTTTTGATTTAAGCTCGCATGGCACTAGTCTTAGAGCACAAAAGAGTCTTCACCGAGTAGGGAGTGCTTTTGAAATCGGAGGACAACTTGTTATTTTTATGAAATTTTTTGACGTGTCTCCGATTTCAGACTGGTCATCTGTAGAGTTGGTAGTCTCGGTTTAGCAACCCCTGACGGTTGCGAGTTCGAAACTCGATCCAATCAAAGACCGTCGTGTAGGTGGGGTTGGTGCAAGTTAAATCGGTCGTGGCCTCAAATGTTCTCACGTTGACGGAGGTTAGGAGAGTGGGGTGACAGCTCAGGGTTCTCGTCATCTGACCGTGGTTCAAAGTGACGTGGTGTTGTCCTCGATCTTTCCCTTGGGGATTGATCCTGGACCGTCGCCAATAGTCCGTAGTGTTGCTCCAGTGGGACGTTAATTCAACTATCCAATTACCCCCAACTCATATTTAAATAAAACTTAAATCTCTTTTTGTCAACCTCTATGATGCCAAATATCTTTCATTGGAATTTGTACGTTTCGTTTGATTTAGGTTGAATTCCAATCTCATTGCTAAACTGTGCAAGATAATAGCACCTTCTAGTTTACGTAAATAAAGTATGTGAGAAGTTTAACTTTTATGAGCAGCAACATCTTCGGCTGCTAAGTTAAAATTGAGAGCTCCATTTTCAGTTTCCATTAGTATATTTTCCCCGTCTTATTTTGCTGAGTCGGTTTTCGTTTTGTCCTGAATTAATTAATGTGTGTTGTCTTTCAACGGTCTCTGACTTAATTTATTCTTAACAGCAGAGCGCGAACTTGAAAAGGAAAGCTTTTTGTGATCAACAAATTGATTGCTCTCGGGAATTGTTATTTTTTGTTAGTGAGCATGGATGTCTATGAAGACAGGATCGAATAATGCGTAGGACCATTTAATGGAACGAATTTTTCATTGTAGTGTCGTCGAGTCGAGGCCGTTTTTGCAGCGAAGGAATTAGATGACTAATTGGAAAAGAAGTGGACAACACAAAACAGGTGGAAGTAAAGAAATCGAAGAAAGCTAATGTGTTATTACTAACTTTGTTAGAAGACAAGGCGCTGGTTGCTATGCCCAAAGAAACATCGGCGTATTAGATTTGGATGAAACTTAAGTCACCATATTGTAAAACCAGTACAGTAAATCAAATGATGGCACGAAAGACTTGCAACCATGAAGAAACTAAGCAGCAGTATATTGATGAACTGTTTGGTGTAATTAATGATTTACAACTCTCGTGTGTAGAACTCAAGGAAATGAGCGTCGTTGTATATCTGTTGATATCTCTTCCACCTGAGTTGGATGTTTTCAAGGATGCTATTGAGAATGAATCTAATTAAAATCTGGGTTGAATTGTTTCTCAGACTTGTGTATGCTGAAGCACTAACGCTGGATAAAAGCGAATTCAGAGGTAATTCGCCTTGCAAAAATGTTTCTGTAGTAAGTGATTACACAACTTTTGGTGCATCCAAACGAAACAAAATTGGAAAAACTAAATGCTTTGGTCATTTTAAAAGGGACTGTAAAATTAAGCAAGAAGAAATACTAGGATAGAATCAGCTGCAATGATTTTTGTAGTTGAAAAGATTTGTTTCCGGTTGGATTCAGGAGATACATCACATATTACCAGCAGTCGTGAGTGGCTTAGTGAATTCAGATAATTTACTGGAACTGTAGCATGTGCCTCTTAAAATAACAAGCTAGAAATCGCAGGAATAGGAACTGTTTCTGGAACCTCGCAAGGATGAGAAATTAATCTCACAAATATATTATTGGTGCCTGATCTAAATGGCGAATTAATATCGGTGAAAAATATATTAGCTTACCGTTATGCTGTTATATTCAAAGACAACAAAGCCCTTGTAGAACAAGGAGATCTACGCTTTGCAATTGCTAAACTGAATACAAAGGGCACTGTGTGAGTGAATTTTCTCCTGTCATAGCTGAAGGGCGTGTTGCTAAGAATGATGTCAACCTGTGGCATCGATGAAAGGGACATTCATCAAGCAAGGTTGTAAAAGAAATGGGCTTCCAACATGTCAAGAATTTTGGAAGATAGTTGAATTAACGTCACACTGGAGCAACACAAAGGGCTAATGGCGACGGTGCAGGATCAATCCAAAGGGAAGATCCGACGACAACACCACGTAATTTTGAACCAGTCAGATGACGAGGTCAACACCTGAGCTGCCACCCTACTCTCCAAACTTCCACACCACGCCAACGTGAGGACATTTTAGACCGCGACAGATTTAACATGCACCTGCTACCGTGTAGATGACAGTCTTTGACTGGACCGAATTTCGAGATTGCAACCCTCTGCTTGCTAATCCACTACTTCTCCAATCGGTGACCCCGTGAATAATTTTGTGGAGATAATGTAGTGAAGAGTCAAATGAATCACTCGTAATAGATCCTCAAGGTATTCTGGGATTATGCTCTGTAAACCTGCTGCTTATCTAAAGAACAGAATTCCCAGTCAGCATCAGAAATCGCAAATTTTAGCCTCAGCAAAAGCTATACAAGATCTCATTCTACCGTATAATATAACTTTGGAGATCTTAGACTGCGAATATAAATGTTAATATTTACGAAGATGATCAGTCAGTTATACAATCAGTACTAAATGAAAATCATTGTGGTTGGTTGAAACATTTGGACAGTAAATTGAAGTATATTCGTTGGAAGTTATAAGTTTGTATAAAATTAATATTAAGTATGTATCTCTCAAGTCAAACTCAGCTAACATGTTAACAGTTTGCCCAAGCCTAGGTTACATAAATTAAGGTACAAATGTTGTGTTATGGGCGATTGAGGGAGGACGTTAAAGATAATCGCCCTGCTCGTCTAGTTAAACAAACTATTTTAGAAGTTTAACTTTTGAGTGGTAACATCTTCGATTGTTAAGTTAAAATTGCTAGTTCCATTTTTAGTTTCCCGTCTTATTTTACGATGTTTTTTTGTTTTGTCCTAAAATAATAAATATTTTATCTTTCATCGGTCTCTGACTTCATTTATACTTAAAAGCAGAGCGCGAACTTGAAATGGAAAGCTTTTTTAGATTGGCAGATTGATTCCTCACGGGAATTGTTATTTTTTGTTAGTGAGAATGGATGTCTATGAAGACAGGATCAAATATGTCGTAGGGACATTTTATGGAAAAAATCTTTCATTGTGGTGTTGTTCCCCCTTTCGATCGGCCTCTGACTTAATTCTTCTGATCATAAATAAAGCCAGCACTTCAAATAAAACATAATTCTTGAAACTACTCAATTCCTTTAACCAATGTTGCTCTCTAACCTTGCTTTTGAATCGTAGTAATCACTTCTGCTTTTGGAATGGCTTCGTAGAAAACTAACCGCGATTAACTCTAAAAATTACTTTGCTTGATTTCTTGTCTGCATTCGTTTTATCTAATGTGTCTATGCGAACACATGAAATATATTTAGCGACACCTGTAAAGCTGCGCTAGTGATGACTCATCCATCGCTATGTAACATCATTCATTGTGCAAAAGCTTGTAACAATTGTTGCAATTTACATCAACGATCTAACTTCAAGATGATGTAGTAATGAAAAGAGTGTCTTTCTGTGGTTCATTCCTGAGAGCTTTTATGTAAAGTTATATGTGTAGAAGGTTGTAGTGCAGAGATACACAGACCACGGGCCTCATGCGGCTCTCCATTGATTTGCTGGCGTCCCGCCTCACCATGCGTTATTTTAACTTTAACAAGTCACAAAACTTCGTTGAGAGATGATGCATTAAAATGCGCAAGTCTCTGGGTCAACATTTCTGAACGAACTTTTTCACTTGTAGTAACAAATAAAAAATAGTTAGGTGTTTTAATTAACGTCACACTGGAGCAACGCAACGGGCTATTGGTGACGATCCGGGATCAATCCCAAAGTGAAAGATCCGAGAACAACACCAAGTAATTTTGAACCACGGTCAGATGATGAGGCAACACCTGAGCTGGCACCCCACTCTCCAAACTTCCACACCACGTCAACATGAGGACATTTGCGGCCACGACGGATTCAGCGTGCACCAGCCCCTTTGTACACGACGGTCTTTGGCTGGATTCGAACTCGCAACCCTCCGGTTGCTAATCCGTTACTCTTCCAACCGGGATACCGCGGCCCCCGAAAAATAGGAACCGCTTGACTAATGAAAATTTAAAATCAATTTTGCGCTTGACTACAAAAATCGAACCAAATATGAAAACAATTGTTAAATCTCAAGACAATATCACGCATCAAATTAAATTCTTCATTTACTTTTTATTATTTTCTTTTGAAACAATATAAAATATCAATGTTGTAAATAATAAATATCAATAAATATAAATAATATGCGATAGATAACTTTCATGTTTTTTTGGTCATAAGTCACAGTGAATCTGGCTCTTGGTCTTAACAAGTCCGGGCAGCCCTGCTCTAGTATCTTGGAGAGTGTCCGTAGTGCCTGTTTCGTAACTTGTGACAAAACTTGGCGTGTTATTCAGCTACTTCATGTCACTACAAGAATAAAGCATGAAAATTTACTCCATATCGCGAAAACATCGGAAAAGCAAATGAATTCTTTGCCGTAAGTGTATTTATCCTCTTTGGTTGTTCACACTGGGGAAATCTCATAATACAAGTGATTCCTTCTTTCGTAGGTCCTGTGGCTGTATTGACTAAAATTGTATATTGAAATACTTCCGAGGAAGGAACTTTGAGTTATTTATATTTAATTCTTCCTTTCGCGACTCCAAATGCGAAATACCAAACTTTTAGCGGAGGGGAAATGACATTTACCGCCCGAGTAATTACTTCCCGTTCTAAAATACTTGTACATTTCTCGTGTTTGAATCATTCAATTTTGAGGGACCGTGCAAATAGTTCTATTTAAAATAGAGTTCGAACCTATGTGATTTGACACCTTCTTTGACAGCGGAGTGTCCTTCAAAATGAGATTCTAAATTAAATTGTTCCCTCGGAAACTAAGTAATGAAACAGGAAGGGGCACAACTATACATTTTGGCTGTCATTTGACACTTGATTTATAACGAAACAGTTAAGTAAATAAATACCAGATAACGTCAAAAGTGAGTTCTTAACGTCCGCGGCTCAGGCCTCAATTCGAGTTCATTCTTAATTTGAAGGGCCATGGTAGCCCGGTTGGAAGGGTAACAGATTAGCTACCGTAGAGTTACGAGTTCGAAACTCGATCCAACCAAAGATCGTTGTGTGGGGGCTGGTGCACGTTATATCTGTCGTGGTCTCAAATGTCACCCCGTTGGCGTGGTGGGGAAGTTTAGAGAGTTGGGTGCCAGCTCAGATGTTGAGCTCGTCATCTGACCGTGGTTCAAACTGACGAGGTGTTGTCCTCGGATCTTTCCATTCGGGATTGATCCCGAACAGTCGCCAATAGCCCGCTGTGTTGCACCAGTGCGACGTCAAATAAACTACCTACCTTAATCTGAAATTTAATTTTCAAAATTTCAATTCATTTTTATTGAAAAAACTGGCCTGAGCCAACTAAACTGAATTTCCAAACTATCGCATTCCACTTGAAACTGTAAAGAGATACGATCGGTCCATGTTTTCCTTTGAATGCACTATGAACAAATTGTTCAATAGTTTACTGAGATATATAAACATCTTAAATCGAAAGATATTTTGGTAACTGCAAGTTCGCGATAAATCTTATGAGTAGTCAATGTTCTACATACCTTAAAAATGTCAAATCTTAAATTTTACATTTTTCTCTGTTTTGAATTTCTATTTTTCTTTCTTTTCTCTCTCCCCTCTTTGAAGTTATAAGAAGTTTGTTTTGAAAAGGATTTAAAAGCTTCATTTACAAGGATAAAAAGTAAAATATGCATTTCATGTAAAATATGTATTTTTTAAAGCCTGAAATTTCAATTACGTTACAAAGGGGCCAAATCACCCACAAGTAGAATAGAATATTTTAATGATCCCATTTGAAAAGAGCGTTTTTCTCAAAACTCGTTTCTAATAGTCAACGTACCTTTATTAAAGGAATGTATGGATATGAAGTATCTTCCATGGGATACGAATTACTACAATAAATATCAAGAACTTGTTTCAAAATTAAATTAAATTCCTTAGCCAATTCCTTTACTTAGTAAATCAAGATTTGAATATTTTTAATCACTATTTTGAAACTTTTTAAAATCGAAGCATTTATGTTAACATAATTTTTTAGGTATAAAATAAGTTATTACATTTAATTAAATATAAAATAGAAAGTAATTTTCAATTAAGTAATAAATTTCTCGCACAATAACTTTTGAAACAAATGCGCTAGAAACAAAATTTGTATGCAAATTTGTAACAAATATGGACACTTTTCCGAGTGGTTCTTTTACTGCTGGAAGCACTTTTGAATGCCATTTTTTGTGATTTCTACCACGCACTTGGTCGCATTTTTTTTTCTCCTGTTGTCTGAAATCTTACCCTCTGAGTGTCATTTTCAGTCGTAGAATGGGCCCTAAGTCACATGGAGCCAGGTCTGGGAAGTAGGCCTGCCTGAGCTCTGAGTAGTCGCATTTGGCCGAAACAGTTCTGTTCGGGGCACGATGTGTCAAAATGTGGTGAAGGATATTCCACTCTAAGTGAGTTGTAGTTCAACTTCTCGCAATCGATGGGAAATAGGCAGATAACATTCCTTGCTGACAGTTTGCCCCGAAGAAGCGTGAACAAAGCCCTGATTTTCGAAAAAAGGTGTTAATTAGATCTTCAAGTTGCTTGGAGATTACCCTCTCTTTGCTTGAAGGTCATTGACTCATTACTGATTATGATCTTTTCATGAAATCAGGACAAACATTGGCGCATTCCAATATGTCTGTGCAACAGTCATTTAAACACTGAGAACGAAAATGCGATGAACCCAGAATACATTCCTCTCAACGACTGAAGAGACAGATGCTTGGTCTAGAAAAAAGTCACACATGCGTAGTGTGGCTCTAGATTGCATGTGCCCAAGTCCTGTCTTCGGGCAAGAGCTAGTTAATGGAAAAGAAAATAAGGTCGGGTACTTTTTGATGTGTTGGAATCATTTACTTCACAAAAGGTCTTATATGTATAAAAATGAAACATTTATTTTATTCTAAGGGGTAGAACTTTTCAATTAGAAACAAGCGATTTCCCCGCATTTTAATAAAAAATTCACTTTTGTTCCAATGAATTTGAGTTTATTAGGGCGTCTAATTCTTAGAAGCGGCGATTCAAAATTTTGAGAAATTCGCACATTCCATGTCCAGTTACTCGTTTAATATGTTTGCTCCTTCCATTGAATTCGTTTTCGAACTCTGCAAACAATGTTTCTTTAATGAATTTTTAAACAATTCAGGCAGACTCTTTCCTATTGTTTGCTAATTGTTTCTTCGCGGCTTCCTGTACACAATAGTGCTGCCTTCTTTCTCTGTAACGTTACTTGAACACAATGAAGTACAACTTATGGGACGTCACAACTTTAACCCTCGGAGGTTGGTTGGTTGATTGGCTGTTTTCAGGTTTTATGGCGCAAGGGCGATATTTGGCCTAGCTGTGCCAAACACAAGACAGACAACACAATGAGGGAGGAAAAACGCAAAAAGCAGAAGATTAGGCGAGGGTAAAAATGAAAGGGAGGAAAGATCACTAGGGTACCTCGGGGTTGGGAAACCCTCTGAGTAGGCTCACGCATATATACATTCTGCAGTCTTCCCTTCCTAAATTCTAACCAGTTTTGACTATCTTGACCAATACAATCTTTCCTAAAACTCTTCCTTCCAATAGATGTGGTTATTTAGTATGTTATGGGTAAAAGCACTACTGCACTCTTTGGAAATATAAAATGACGCTCAGAGGATTAATTTAACAATTAAGGTAGACACGAAACAATATTTACAAATAGGATGACGGAAGACCGTTGTCCTACTGTCATATCTTACATCGGTTCCACTGATCAAAAACGTGAAGAATCATACACCTGTAAAAATAGGAGGGAAAGTGTTCGCCCAGTCAGAAATTTCTCCTCTCCTAAAATAACTATTCCCTTTAGCTGAGGTTTGAAATTCTCAGTAAATTAACAATGGAAATTCTCGTCATCTGACATTCAAAATTACGAGGTGTTGTCCTTTCCCTTCGGGATTGATCCTGGACAGTCGCCAATAGCCTGTTGGGTTGCTCCAGTGCGACGTTAATTAACAACCTACCTACCAATGAAAATTCTTACTACCGGTTTTTAGCTCTACTTTTTTCTGTACAAAACGCATCGCAGCAGTGATTATAGAACTTTAACTAAGTACTAATTCGAGGCTACTACATTCAAATGAAAAAAATTTAAATATGTAAGGAGAGGATATAAAATAACATCAATTCAAAGTTAGCAGTTATTTCCTTAAAGAGGAAAAATGCATCCAGCATAATGATCACATATTCAGGTTGACAGATAGTTTCGAACTTTCCGTCACATGGGGCAAGATAGTTTCGAACTTTCCGTCACATGGGGCAAGAGATTATAACATCAATAAAAATAACATCAATTCAAAGTTAGCAGTTATTTCCTTAAAGAGGAAAAATGCATCCAGCATAATGATCACATATTCAGGTTGGCAGATAGTTTCGAACTGTCCGTCACATGGGGCAAGATTATAACATCAATAAAAATAACATCAATTCAAAGTTAGCAGTCATTTCCTTAAAGAGGAAAAATGCATCCAGCATAATGATCACATATTCAGGTTGACAGATAGTTTCGAACTATCCGTCACATGGGGCAAGATTATAAAAAGTCCCAAAGCAAATTTAAGATATATTTAGAATTCGAACAATTTATTGAAACGGATATAGAAAAACAAAGTAATTCAATAATTATATTTTGAGTTCACTTTTGAAGTGAGAGCAATTGCTGTTGTATTGATGGTGGGATTTTATGCCGCAAAGCCCTTGTTAGCAAAACAGCGTCACGTAAATGCACAAACACACAAGGAAAGTTTTTACTTATGCAAACGATAGAACGACACGCAGGGAGGAATCGAAACTGCACCGCCTTCAACTCGCAGGATGCTAGCGTAGTGGGCATACCCAATATGCCATGGCGACCCCTATGTTGTGGTGAAGGCAACAAGATTCTATTTTTTAATGAACATGCAAATATTTTCAAAAACTTACTGTGCAATTTATTTGATTCGAAAATTCGTTTGAAATAGTGAAATATGGAAGAGGTCAGTTTCAAGAAGATACCAAAATGAATAAAACCAGGGGTCCCGAAACTGATTGAGCGGAGGGCAACATTTATATATTTAAAATGTTACTCGAGTCGGACCGGAAAGGATACATACATTATTTTCTGTAATATACAGGTGGTTATCAAAATAATGAAAACACCTGTGAATAAAAGTGACATTTAAGAATGCGCTTCGTAAGCATTAAAATATAATCCTAGCTACCAGTTTCTTTAATATAAAAAGTACTATATATCATGGTAGTATGAGGTAGCTTTAGTGAAGTTGTATACGTCTTGGATTTTTGTCAAAAGCGTAAAATGTCAGACCTCACAGACTTTCAAAGAGGCCAAATTGTAGGAGCCCCACTAGTTGGAGCAACTGTGACCGAAACATCCCAGCTTTTAGACGTTTCTAGAGGTACGGTGTCTAAAGTCATGACAGCGTACACAGCGCGGCAAGACAAGCTCGGCAAAGCAGAATAGTGGACGGAAGGAGAAGCTGAGTGAAAGAGACCGACGGGTATTGAAGCGGATTGTAATGTCTAAAAAGAAAACAACTGCAGCCAAAGTGACCGCAGAGCTCAATCAGCATCTGGATTCTCCAGTGTCAATAATTACAATTAGGAGGCACCTTCATAAACAGAACATTTACGGCAGGGTAGCAATTCCCAAGCCACTTATCACAGATGTTAATGCCAAACGTCGTCTACAGTGGTGCCACAACCGCAAAACCTGGTCGATTGATAAGTGGAAGACAGTTATATGGTCAGACGAATCATCTTTTACACTTTTCCCCACAACAGGACGGGTGCACGTTTGGAGGACACCTGCACAAGCGTATGATCGTGATTGTGTCCTTCCAACTGTCAAGCATGGAGGTGGATCTGTCATGGTATGGGCAGCCATGTCGTGGTTTTCTGCTGGCCCAATCGTAACCCTGAAAGGAAGGATCACTGGGGAGAAGTATAAAGAAGTTTTAGCTGACCAGGTCCATCCTATGATGCAAACTTTGTTTCCTGCAGGAGATGGAATTTTCCAGGATGATAATGCTCCTATTCATGCAGCGGGACTGGTTCAATCATGGTTTGATGAACACGAGGATGAACTGAAACATCTACCTTGGCCAGCACAGTCCCCCGACCTCAATATAATCGAATCGTTATGGTCTATTTTAGAGCGTTCAATCCGGAATCGATATCCTCCACCGGCATCTCTCCCGGAACTTTTACAATATCTCCATGAAGAATGGTACAATATTCCTCTAAACACTATTCAGCACTTGTATGATTCGATTCCCAGGCGAATCCAAGCTGTATTACATGCCAAAGGGGGTCCTACGCCATATTAGTAAAGGATTCCTTATAAATCCAGTTTGTTTCCATTATTTTGATAACACCCTGTATGTGTATGTCTTTCAGTTAATGAATAAAAGGGTTAGAAATATATGGTTTTATATATTAATTTGCTGTTTCAATACGAAATTGCGTTATGTATTAAAAGTGAAATTCTTCAGGATTCAAATGTACAATTATTAAGATAGTAGGAGAGCAATGAACGGATTGAACTTAAAAGAGCAACTTACCTTTCAAGCTTTCTATTAAAGAAGAAAGCTATCCATTTGTGATGTTTTTCGTTTTCTTAACTCCACTAACTTTTTAACTTAAAAAACCGCTCTTTAATGTACCCATTTTTCCGATATTTATGAATTTTTAGAAGTATTTATTTATTTATACAGACTGTCAAGCAATTTTTTTCAATTACATGACAATGCGAAAAAGATCAAAAGTAGAGAACATGCAATAAAACAAACACAGCGCATTTATACATTTTAACATTAAATACATTTTATGAGCACGAAGCTATTACATAGAACAGAAATGATTGGGGGAAGAAAAACGCAATTAGAAACAGATCCATGAGAAAACAGTTCAAACATGTTTTCAAGCGTTAGCAATGAAATTTGAGAACCATGGACACTGCAACATCTTGAACCGTTAATGTACGTAACACAATTCAGCTTTTAGAAAAATCAAAGCAATGTTCAATTTTGATTTATTAATAAAATTCCATGTTTTCAAAATTGTGAATGTTCAAAGCCCAAAAAAATTTCCTATTTGAAATTAAAAAAACTATGCAGTTCAGGTATCCTTAAAGCTCATCATTTAATGATTCAAATGAATACAAAATTAAGTGACTGAATGAGGTAACGAAACTAGTTGATTCTTTCCTTTTCGTCTGAAAGAAAAATTGAATCTCAGCTTAGAAAAACGCATGTGCGCATTTATAAGAACGAAACAGCGGAAGTGCTTGCGTCTAACCCAGAAAAACGATTCTTGCTTGGGCGGTTTAATCGGAGATTGAAAAGGACATTTTCGACCGTAAGTCTCCACCGGGACTCGAGTAATCGGTGGACTACTCGGATAAACGACTTTTCCTAATAACTTCTCGTCCACTGAGAATCGTAAGAGGCCAGCAATGTCCGATAGAGTAACGCTGTATCTAACTGGCATTGCCTCATGTTGTCAGATCTTTTTTCCTGGACTCGAAGAATGGTTCGAAGCTTTGATTTCTCTTTTGTTTAATGAACTGTACTAATGACGATGAAATTTGCATGCAGAAATTTATAAAAATAGTGATATATTCCTACAAATATCAATATTTTTGCTTCACATTGTATCGAACACACAAAATTATTTTACATTTATTATTGAATAGAAATTTTGTTTCTTCCTCAGATAATGTTTTGTATTGATTTTGAAACTTACGGAAGCACTCATCTTACTATTAGTACAAACGGAAACAGTACAGCACTATAACTGAACAGGTCATTTTGGGGAATTATGCCGTAGCGTTTACCACATTATTAGTATGAAATGTAGTCGTACGTCTTAAATCTTTTGTACAGGTAGTACATTTTGAATCAAATGTATTACAAATTTATGATTTTATGAAGAATTAAACACATTTTCAATTTTGATACATTGATAAATTTCCTTGTATTTATGTAGCTTTCATGATTTGATTTTGTATATATTGTATCATTTATGAACCTGCAAATTCAAAAAATAGTTTTTTGTTTCTTATGAAAAAATTGTGTAGTACAAGGTTAACATTTTGATCAGTGTTCTTCAAAAAAGGTTTAAAATATTGATTTTTTTAATGAGTAAGTAATTTATTACTAGGTTGATTTTTTCTGATAATGACAAATCATATAATTTCCGAAATTTCACATGCTTTGAAATAAATTTAACAACACTCAGTCGTTAAAAGTATAAAGGCACAAGTAATTTTTAACTATTTTGAAAAATGTACATGCTTTTCTCAAGTTAAAAAATTTTGACATAAAATAATCGAAGACTAAACAAAATCTACGAATCATCAGATGAAATAATGAGCACGTGTAATCTTATACATCTTGTGTTCAACAAAAAAAGGAAAATAAAGATGAAAAAGTACTGGGCCATCTGGATTAACGAGCTTTTAAAATATTTTATTAATAAAACTAATATCGTGTAGGTAGTTGAATTAACATCGCACTAGAGAAACACAACGGGCTATTGGAGACGGTCCAGAATCAATCCCGAAGGAAAAGATTCGATAATATCGTGTTGAACTCCTTTGGGTTTAATGCCTTTTTCGACCTATTTAGCATTTGATTTTAAATTACTTTTATGCAATATTGGTTCTATTTTTCCCATTTTGCAAGGAGTTAAGCTCAAAGATGTCTGTTGAAAATTTTAAGTATAATAATCTTATGACGATATTTCAAATATCATCAATAGGACAGAGGTCGACTTCCTGTAGACGCTTTGTTAATATTAGAATAGTGAGTTGCGGTATGCTTTCGATTATTATCCTACGGGAGCCTAAAATTTGAGAATATTTCAATTTTTCTTTCAAATTTTCTTTCTCTCGTCTTTCTTTCTGAGTTAAAAGAGTATGAAAAGTTTCCAGACTTTAGTTCTTGTTTTCCGAAATGATCTTACCTCGCTACTATTTTAACTAAATTACTGTTAAAGAACCCAAATAAAAGTGCGTAACTTTCGTTTTTATTATAATTTTTTATGTAATATTAATTATGAAATTAGTTTTAGGTATAAAGTATATATTAATAAATATAAAAACATATGAATAGCAAACTTATTGCATTTTTGATGGAAATCGATTCGGTCTTTTTATAAGACTTTACAAAATTTAATCTTTCCTCCTAGTATAATTTTGTAAAAAGTGACTGAAGAAACGATACTCGTATTTATTATAACTATACATTACTGGATCTGATAGAAATTGTTGAACTGCTGAAATTTTACATAGTCATATAAAAGGCCTTTCTGTTTCCATCAAAATATATCAAGTATGCTAAACAAAGGTTTATCGCATATTAATTCCTTACTTAATATTTCTAAACAAAAATTATTTTAAAACTGAAGCATTGTGTAAGTTTTATTTGACAGTAACGCAATAAAAGATATCAAGTGGTAGAAAGATGTTTCGGAAAATATGAATAAAGACCTAGGGAATTAATATCATACTGAAGCTGTGAAAACTCATAATCCCTTAACAGCTGGACCCAATAACTTGAAACTGGCTACCCGAAGTTTAATTTTGATATAAATGTGAAATTGGTTGGGTGTCATTGGAAATTATGGAAGTTTGCAGAGAAATCGATGTAAAGACGGTCCATTGAGCATGTTTTACGCTTATAAATTTATGGAAGACGTCCTTTTCTATCGGATAGTGCCCTTGAATTTGATCTACAATAAGCGATTCAAAAATAAAAAGGCGGTTTGTTTTATTTCACAGCTGTACATACGAGGATCGAAAAAAGTAATGATACTACCCTCATAGTTCCAAAGCAAAACCACTCAGAAAATGCAATTGTATCAGTAGGAACCCCTGTTATTTCATTAACATGACAAACGTCGTTACAAAGCTCCTGTTCTTCATTCTTGTAGATTTTAAACTTGCTTCTCTAACCCAATATGGATTTAAACTGGAGCAAAGAGAATCGATAATTTTGCCGAGTTTGCATGGAACTACCACAGAAACGCATGTAGTAATTAAAACAGCTTGTAAGGAAGATGTTGTGGACCGTGCAAGAGTTTTTGAATGGTCTTAAGGAAATTTGTGAATGGTGAAGGGTCTCTTTCTGGAAATACACTCCACTCCGGCAGACATCAGTTACAATGTTATTGACGATTCCTTGGAGTTACTCCTGCACGAAAATCACCAAATAACTATTGAGATTGCTAATACGATGTAGATGTCCACTGATTCCATTGTCAGCTTTGCCTTGGTAAGTAGTTTGGCAATAAAGTAGATTCTCCACTCGAGCATGAATGAAGACAAAGCAAATCGTGTGCCTACTTGCAGATTATCTAAAATATAGGCATCGAAATGATGGAATACTTTTCATATTCACCATGTCTAGAGCCGTGTGAATTCCACCTACTTTCTGAAGTGAAAGAGAAAATTCGTGGATGGCTGTTCTGCATCAAATACTAAACTGAAGAATGCTGTGATGAGTATCCTAAAAATCATATCTAAAAGGTGTTGCGAACTCCCTTCTACAAGTGGAACCGGTGCATTTAAGTCGAGGTAGAATAATTCAAAAATATGCAAGTTTAAGTATGTTTACTGCATTGCGCTTGAATGGATGGAGAGAATGATTCTGCGAAAAAAGTTTAGTTCCTTAAAACTGCGATAGAGGAAAATATGGAAAATATGGCCCTGTATAACAGAAAAGACAAACAAAAAACACAATATTGATTTTATTTGTACCGTATTGGACATGAATCATGCTTCGAAATCTAAGCAATATGAGGAATACCGTGTTTACACATAATATACGCATATGTTCGTGAATCTACTTCAGATTTTTAGCCTCCAGCAATGTGCAAAGATGGAATTTGAACAGAATTACGTTTGTTAGACATGTTCTAACGATAGATATGAATTTTAACACGACGAATTATCACGAGTATTCAATTTATGCTGCTTTTTTTTCGATTAATAGAAACTAGTCCTTACCAAAAATGTAATTTAACCCTTCAAGGTCGAACAACCTTGAGTTCTCACCTTGTAAGACAATCCTGTGTTCACTATGTAAAAAGCGTAGACAGATTGTATGTCGAATATCTCACTCGATTTTATTTCTGAATAAGCGAAGAATTGGTTGTTAAATAGCGTTCTTTACGAACGTTCCGAAAAAGCTATGAAATGTGTATCCTAACACACCCTCCATAAATAGATAAGCCGCATTCTAGTCCCACGTGACTCAAAGTCTCCTGAGGACATTCGTAACTTTTATACGATCGGAAAGAAAATCTCTTCAATTCTCTTTGGATCCTCTTAAATTCTCTTTGGATCCTCTTAAATGCAATACATAACTGCCAATGTATCAGAACGCTTCTGCTTCTGTTTCTTTTGGAGATACAGTTTTCAAAACCTTTTAAAGGACTACTGTTTTAAGAGCAATTTTAACTAAAGTACGATGTTTATAAGAACTGAAAACAACGAAACATGCATTTATATGTTTAGTATGGTTACATTTATGTATATGTTATGTTTAGCATGGTTACATTTATGTATGTTATGTTTAACATGGTTACATTTATGTATATGTTATGTTTAACATGGTTACATTTATGTATATGTTATGTTTAACATGGTTACATTTATGTATATGTTATGTTTAACATGATTACATTTATGTATATGTTTAGTATGGTTTATTTGAGTGTAGTAATAATGTCAATGTATTTGATGGATGAATTTAACTTTGTGAATAAATTGGAGGAAACGTGTTATTTTATCAAAAGCGTGTTAAGGCAAGTGCAGAAAGAGCCAAAATTATTTAAAACCTCAAGAATTGTTTAATCTATTTAATCTATATTTAATCTATTATATTTAATACTCTTAAATTGGATTCCAATCTCTATTTGTTGGTGAACTTGAAAGTCTCCAAGTTCACCAACAAATAGAGATCGGAATCCAATTTAAGAGTATTGTGATGTCTCGGAAGAGTGCGCTTTGAAGAAGGCCTTCCTTTTTGTGTTCACACTGAAACTAGTGGTCAAAAAAGCACTGGAGAATTCTGGAAAAAAATGGGATAAATAGGCAAATTTCCTGTAACTATCTTTTAAACTATTCTTCAAAAGAGATCTTACATCTGTGATTGTTAATTTCAAATATTCTCAACAAATCCAAAAATATGGATCCGAAAAAATGTAAGTTTCTTTTCATGATAGAAAACTTTCTCTTTGAGTCATGAACATTCACTGAGGAATCAGATAAATGTTGAATATAAGTAAATAAACACTTATAATATATTTTTCAATATCTTAACTCCCTGGTTGTCTAGACGAGGTATCTCGTCATTAGCAAAATTGACCCGATCTTGATGTACGAGATATCTCGTCATTAGAAGAAAACTGACCAGATCTTGATCTCGTCATCATCAAAAAACGGCAATATCTTGATGACGAGATATCTTGTCATTAGCAAAATTGGTCTGATTTTGATAAACGAAATATCTCGTCATAACCACTTGGAGGGTTAAGACAAGTGAAATTGAAAACACCCTACGAACTGGACATCCAAAGTGTTTCATGGAACGTCAAGGGAAATTATCACAAAGAATGTTGTATTCCTTTAACTAGGGAAGTAAAATTAACTTTTGAAGTCATAAGAATATTTAAATTGTATAATAATGCTAAAAAAATTGTAAGAAACATTTTAAGAAAACACGAATCTCATGGGCATAGCTTCAAGAAAAACTTTATACAAATAGAACAAATAAGAGACAAGAGAATTCATTATTCTACCTTTAGAATTCTGGTTAGAGGGTTGGGTTTGTTTTTATGGTACAACCCTAAAAATTCTGGAAATCGGTTTATTTGTAGTTGAATCTAAATTCAAAATTTGTAAAGTAATGAAAAGTAGTTGATGCGTTGATGACCTAATGCTGTGCACAACTTAAAAATCTTACTTTCACTTGAAGTTATAACAGATAGGCTGAGGGTATGTGAGTGATCTCTTAGAGTTGAAAATTTACATTTTATTGACTATAAAATGGACAAAACCATATATTCAAATATTCTGAAAGAAACTTACAGGAGCTCAAAAATAAGCATGTTTTCAATTTGTAAACTTCAAGGCAATGATCCGAAGTATAATGCCCATATTTGTAGATTATGGACTTAACACTACTGTTGAAATTTCATCAAAATTCCTGTACAAAGTCCATCTTAATCCTATTGTGAACACTTTAGACCTTTGTAATATAGGATAAATAAATTTAAAATTTCCTATGAAAATTAAAGTTAAGCATAAATCCTTGTTGAATTAGGAAAATCCAACCACTTTTTTAAACATCCGTGATAAATAGAGGAGCGAAGTCTTGAAACATTAGAATGAATTAATTTCACTTTACAAGATATTAGATAATAAGGTATTAATTTTATTTTTAATATTTTTAAAGGCCTTGAAAATCAGGGTAAAGTATGGCGAAAAGAGAGTAAATGTGCTTTTGATAAACAAAAGGAATGCACGAAATACTAGGCTTTAAAGATTCCATGAAATTTTGAGACTTTTTTAGTCTAATAAAAGTCATAAAGGTACCAAGTCCGCTTAAAGTTGTTTGCTTTAATTTTATAAAAGTAAACTCAGGATAAAATGAATGTATAAAAATTAAGAATCACACACAACTGTACACATCGTGGAATAGCTTTGCTGAAAAGTTTTTGGAAGATATCCAAAAAACGGTCATCCTCTCAAACCTATTTATCACATTCATTGCTACTCTACGAGATGAAGAAATGACCTCTCTTATCTTAGAATCCGTTTATAATGCATCGCAAAATTAATCTTTTTAATTCACTTTGGTAACCAGGTTGGAAAATGCAACAAAAGGGTTTCGCTTTAAGTGTTGTTTGTTAACGGAAACAATCATTCCCTTTGGGGCTCTTTCGTATTCACTCAACGTGGATAATTCTTAATTTGTTCAGTTTTTCTAATTGTTTTGTGTGCACTCCATACTTTCACATTTTTTCTTTTGAATCTCTTGTCATTTGGTATCACAGCCCCCTTTTCCAGGAAACACAAAAATACATCCACTAAAATTTTTTTAGGTCTAAAGACTGACCAAATTGAATTACAAGTGTCAATTGTGACACTTGTTATTTATTGGGTTGGCTAAAAAGAAAATGGGGCAAGAAATATGTGAATCCCCATTAATCTCCAAAGCTTGTCTTCATCTAAAGATGGCAATGTGCATGATGAGATTGGAAGAGTTACGAACTCCCGTAAAACCAAACTATTAATTCCGACAAGTACTGCTCCCAATTAGACCAATTGAAAGTCATACGCGACATAAAGGAATTAGTTAACAGACAAAGAATCATCTTCCATCGCAATAACACAAGATTGCATGTTCCTTTGGTGAAAATTAGTACAGTTGATTAGGAAGCTTGGACTCATCCGGCCCTATTCACCATATATTGTATGATCAGATTTCCATTTCTTCCAAAATTACTTATAATACCGCCTTGCAACCAGCAGTCTTCACTACATGACTTCTAATCAAATTTGACCTTCTTGACCAATAGAATTTTTCCAACGGATTTCATTCGAAGGATAGGAGCAATAGAATATTTCAAAAGGATTCTTATCTAAGGAAGAGACCAATAAAATATCCAAAGAATTCTATTCTTCGGAAAAGATCAATAGAATCTTTCTAAATGTTGAAATAATCCATGAATTCTTTAGAAAGATGTGGTTATTTAGTCATTACCTATGTTGAGTGGTAAAAGCAACACTACTCACTAATCGCACGGCGCTCGGAGGGTTAATGGGAAAACTTTCAATTTCTTGGAAGATTGTAAAAGGGAGCTCGAACAGTTCTTTGCCCATTTAGATAAAAAACATTTATGGAGGGGATTATGGAGTTTCGGAAAGATAGTAGAAGACAGTGAAGCTAAACGATGCCTTTTTCTATAAAGTTTGTGAAAATGAATAATGTTCCTTTTTACTTACAAAGCGAACGAACTTTTTGTCCAACCCACTCTAAATGATATGTGATTCAGGTTTCGACTCTCCATTTCAAAGTCAAGTTCATTCTTTTCTGGAACCATCTATACATGAATGTGTCTATATTCGGGACAACACTATTTGGATGCATACTTCTCTGGAGAGTGCGACAGAAAGCAACTTTGTGAAGCAAGGGAAAGCAATGTCTGTTGTACATACTATTGTGAATATAATCCAACTCCGCTTAATTTCTAGCAGTAACTGGCACATTCGTAAGAATTAGAATCGTGTATTTAAAAAATCAGTTGTAATAAAATTAAGACAAAACGGTTGTAAATAGGTTTCATTGGTGTGGAAGTTGACTTACTGGCCGCGGATCCACATTTATGCATTTCTATTGGTCACACGAGAACTGTGTATTGTTTGAGTATTCCGTTTTCTAAATGCGTAAATGATGTGAACATTTAAGATCGCTGGCTTTTTTATCGAATTCCAAACCTGCCCATTCATTTTGGCATGGATGTTTGTAGTGGTTCAGAATCCACTTTAAGCCATACTATCCCTATAAAATTAGCCATCGAGTAGCAAAATAGGAATGTACAGCAACAAACCAAATCATGCCAAACCTACTCAAATAAAGTCCCAGTGCCTACAAAAGTTATTTGCACAAGAAATTGCTTTATAAATTTGCATAAAATGCCTGCTCGTTTTGACGAAATGCGTCATTCTATATGTGCTATAATTCTATCAATGACATGTAAGAATCAGCTTTGAAATTAAACATGAAAATATAATTTAGAACAGTTAAAAATTCGACGCCAGAAAAATACAAGCTAGCTACTTCCGTCAGAAATCTTAGATTTCTTTTATACGGTTCTTAGATATTCCCATTTCTAAGACTTAGATACGGGTGGCCACCTACCTGGTATAGTAGCTTTTATCTTCCACTCAGTAGGTCCGAATCCTGTTTTGTAAGCACATGGATGTTTGTAATTGTTCCTGTTAGGAGCAACGGTCCAATGGGTTCTCACTCACCAATAGCCTCCTTTGCAGTGCCGAAAGTCGAAGAGGTTCATGGCCGGGCTTAAAATAAGGAACATGAGTAGAAGACAAATCTGTCGATTTGGGGTTTAAGGATGCTCCTATGAAACGAAAAACAACGATTTCGGAGAGATAAAATAGTATTTCTGCTTGAAGTTCTTTCAAGTCGACTGAGAAATAGGAGCCAATCCAATAATCTCCGGAATGCATTTGTTGTTTCAGAAAGGATCTGATTCGGAAAGGATCTGAATACTTATAACCAATCTGGCGAGGTAGGTAGATAGTTCATTAACGTCGCACTGGAGCAATACAACGGGTTATTGGTGACGGTCCTTGATCAATTCAACTAATCTGGCGAAACTAGCGTTGATTGCAAATTGGGATTAGGTTAGGCGCGTTCTACCCACATCAATTGAAATTCAAATTAAGATGGTACCTGTGCTTGTGTATGTTCATTTGTTGAATTGTTTTGAGTTTTCTGCTTTTATTCGATGTTGTCGTAGTGAATTAATTTGTAATAAAATTGCTGATTAGACTGGTAGCCTAATCAACCCACTTAGAAATTCCGCACTCTTAAAGAAATTAGCATGAATCAAAATTAATTTGGAAATATATAAATTGAAATAAATTCACGTTTCATTTCAGATGTTTATATTTTACAATAAAATTTTTAAATTGCAAATATATTTGTAAATTACCAATTCCTCTCTCAATATATCCACAAAGCTTGGATCCTGATGCTGGCCAGTTTAAAAAGTGAGTCAGCTAAATTAGCCCTGTTCTAGTTTGAATGAAAAAGTTTTTATGTTGACACAAAACGTAGTTTTCTCTTTTCAATAAACTAAGATCTTAAGAAAAGAGCATAGATTTTCTTTCCTCTCTCCTGAACACATCTTTTGAATAAAGATGATCCTAATAATGTCTTCCGTTGGCTAGGTAATTGAATCACGTTGCTGTAAGAGAATGCAATAAGGTTAAAAGAAAGGTTCAATTATAGAAACATGTGTCTACCCTTTCGAGATTAGACGAAACTGATCGTAGGCGTGATCAGTTTCCGAAATTAATCTATATCAGATCATTTTATACTTATTGCATTAGAGATAAAGTTTTGTTAAAATTTACAAGATAGACTGAAATAAGATCTTTAGAAATGGTATATACTTTCGGAAAGTACTTTGTAAAAAATGTGTTCAAATTTATTTTAAGAAATACAAAGCAAGCTTTTTAAAGTACATATTACTTAAAGTGGAGGTAAAATCTCTACAAAAATACGTGTAGATACTATCGGAAGATGATTAAATAATAGTACTTTGTATAAAATTCTGATTCATTCCATCGTACTTTATTTCTATTGTCTGTCTAATTCTCCAGCATGCGAGCTGTAGGCGGCGTAGGTTCGATTCCTGAAGAGGTCCTGTATTTCCTCCCTGGGTGTATTTCTCTCTTCCTGTATCAGTAAAAACTTACATGGTGTGAATCTCCATTTACTTAATGGAGAAAACATTGCTTGGCTCAGCTTGGCCAGACCTGGCCTTGTGCTCTAAAAACCAACCAACCTGTCAAATTCTCCAAGCAATCTTTATGATTACCAGACCTAAATCTCTGCGTATAGTTTGGGTATATGGGGAACATCTCTCCACCAGAAAAAAGCCTAGTTCTTAACACAAGATTTTGTTTCAAGCTAGTATTCCTTTGTATGCTATTATTGCTTGTTGCTAGCTTTGTTTTGCTAGTTTTACCAAGAAATTACCATGCAGTATTACGTATACTGATAGCCGCATAATCGTTTCTGATGTCATCAGTACATCAAGCATCCTGCAAATAAATGAATACGATTCATCTGTATAGAAAAGGATGCTAAATTGTGTGCAATAGTTATTTCCAGCACCGTAGTACTAATTACTTTGCAATATTAAATATGTATTATAAATATATAATGCTGTAAATAAATATTCTATTGATCCGTTTAGATATTGACGAGTGCAGCGTGAATGCTCCTTGCTCCCATGTATGTCACAACACTCTTGGCTCCTACACCTGCAGTTGCCATCTTCACTTCCAACTTGGAAATGATGGACGCTCTTGCTTCCGTAAGTTGTATTTAGGTGTATATATCCATTCGAGCAGCTAAAATTCCACTAAGTACCTGTACTCGTGTAAAGAAAGTATTGCGAAAAATTGTGATAGCCTGTTAATATAAACGCTGTTTATAAAAGGGCAACTTATCCCCAGATTAGCGATATTAAAGGACAGAGAAGGTGCGTTCCTGAAAAGGATTTTCCATTTGTATAAGCACAAGAACATGGCCACTCGGAATCTCAATGGGAACTGTTGAATATGTGTCCCTTGAAAAACCCCACAAGAGAGAAGTCTATCTAACTTGATATATGAATTATTTGCACATTAAATATTCAATACACGTTTTGTTTCTTCCGCTGAATGAAGTTGTATCAGTTTTTACTCATATGTAAAGAAGCCTTAGAATCACTATTATTGTTGTTTTTGCGAATAGAAAGTCTAATCTGTAACTGAGAAGAAGGAATGTCTTTAAGTGAAGCATGTGTTGAGAGAATCTTTCCCAACTGTGAGTGTTTACTTATTAGTGTTAGAAAGTTCTTCAGCTGTTTTATCATTCTTTATACGGTACTGTAACATTTTAAATCATTATACGTCGTACTTTTTATAGAAAATTAAACACAGGGCGTATACCATTTTAATTCATTAAGGAAATTCCTTTTATTTATTTGCTTTCAAAGTTTACTTTTTTGTATATAGCTCTATTATATGGAACATACAAGTCCGAAAATTAAATTTTTTTGTTTTAAAATAAAACTAAAGGGTTCTTCGTTGTATTTATTTTTTCGAAAATTCAATAACAGGATGCTTCTTCCAGGAATTGAAATGGAAGTGGTGAACACATGTGCTGATAAAAACGGGGGTTGTGACCAGAAGTGTAGTCATGGACCAGGGGGAGCCATTTGCAGCTGCTACTCTGGATACGAACTCGACGCAGATGGCAAAACCTGCAATGGTAAGTATTTAGTATTCCTTATTTTGTTACATACCTCTCTTAGTTGACGGAGCCACTATAGCCCAGTTGGAAGAGCAACGGATTAGCAACAGGGGAGTTGCGAGTTCAAAACTCGATCCAGCCAAAGACGGAGGCTGGTGGACGTTAAATCTGTCGTGGCCTCAAATGCTCTCACGTTGACGTGATGTGGAAGTTTGGAGAGTTGGGTACCATCTCAGGTGTTGACCTCGTCATGTGACCGTGGTTCAAAATTACGAGGCGTTCTCCTTGGATCTTTCCCTTCGGGATTGATCCCGGACTGTCGCCGATAGTCCGGTGTGTTGCTTCAATGCGACGTTAATTAAGTAACTACCTACTTTTTTGTTTGTTGAGGATCATGAAATTTTCTCTGCCTAAAATATTTAGTAATCATAAAGCTGACACTTTTTTCAATTTGTGCATCTACTTCAAATTGTTTTCATAAATGGGTAGTGAATTTCACCTGTTTAAGAGTTGTGGGTTATTTGGGTGAACTAATTATGTGTACTGTAACACAGTGATATTGTTTGTAAAGCAACTGTGACGAATACGTTTGCTGACGACTTTTCTAGTGCTTACTAATGCTGAACTGTTTTCGAACTAGACGTGGACGAATGCCGTCTCTCTCAGTGCCAACAGGTGTGCCACAACACCCCTGGTGGGTATTCCTGCTCCTGTCGTCTTGGATTTTCATTGGATAAGAACGGAATTACGTGTAACGGTAAGTACCACTCTGTTTTCCCAACGAAATAGTCGTCATCTGACCGTGGTTCAAAATTACGTGGTGTTGTCCTCGGATCTTTCCCTTTGGGATTGATCCCGGACCGTCACCAATAGCCCATTGTGTTGCTCCAGTGTGACGTTAATTGAAATCCCCCCCAACGAAATAGACTTTAATTTATCATCTGACTGTCATCTCAATTAGATTTGTTTCATGCATCCTATCAGTGGACTTTCTCTATTCTTGAATGTTAGTAGTAATGCTGTCTTGTATCGTAATAAAACACCTTTAATAACAAGAAGGTATTTTACAAAATCAAAATGTTTGAAAAGAAGAGTCGTGTATTTTCATCGTGCTTCTTTACCCTTCTTTGCATATTGTATCACATTTTACACATAAATTAATTTGTACCTTTAATATTTTTTGGAAATTTCGTTTCTTCAGCTGGTACACGTATCAATTTGGAAGCGTAAGACGCCGTAGAATCACTAGTACTGTTGGTATAAAAAACAGCTAAAGAGGCATTTTCTGCCAAGCTAAATGTAGATGGCGGTAGTGTTTCTGCGGCTATACGTGTTTTCTGTACGTATTCTGAACGTGACATCAGCCGAATTGTTTTTCGAATATTATTTCAACACTTCCCCAATAAAAATTCCAAAGTTGGTTGATTGGTTTTGGTGTTTTATGGCGCAAGGTCCATATTTGGCCATGCTGTGGCAGTCACAAGACATACAATACCAAGTAATAGACAGACACACAATGAAAGTTTTGCTGACACCGAAGAGAAAAAAATTCCAAAGAATAAATTCCGAATTGATATATGATAATTGATTGGTCAATTCCAATTAGACTTAACGCCAAACGTTGCCAAAACGACGATAAACTACATTTTGGAGTAAACCCGATATGTATCATTTGGACAGCAAAGTAAAATCTTCGCAGGCCTTCTGGTTTGACTAAAATTGCCTCTCATGTTTCCCTTTTAGACTATGATTTATCAATTTCGTTAAGTATTGGCTTCTTTCTGACTAATGATTGTTGGCCTAATTTTTATTTGAAATTGCTTTTGGAAAAGGGTAGAAAAATTATCTTTCATCTTCAAAGAAATGCTAGCACTCTTAAAAATATTTTATTCAATGTCTTAGGCCTTCCGCAGAGTCAATTTTAGTGCGATTTATTTGTTATTTAATTATGAACTAAAATAACAGAATTGAGACAGAAAACCAGTTTTAAGAAGCAGCAGAAAAATGTTTCTGAAGGAAGTTTTAAGAGAAGAAAGGAAGCATAAAACGTCTTTTGCGACTACAAAATGTACCCACGATTGCACAGGAAATGCTGAAAATACGTACTGCTCTGAGGTTTGCTATCACCGATTTTAAATCTGAACCTTTAATTTCAGAAGTATAAAGCATAAAGTATCGAGAAAAAATGAAGAAGTAAGCAAAACGTGAGAAAAATAGCGATTGGTAGAAATAAGTTAATGTGAAATAAAATTGTACGTTGCAAGAAAGTGTTAAACCTCAAAACACTCGAACGGATGTGTCGTAAACGTGACGCTTCAGATAGGGCTGCAACAGCTTTAGCATCTACAGTTTTACAAGATGTAGCGGAAGAGCAGAAGACAATTGTACGAACAATACTTATCGAAGACGTGTGAAAGTATATGTGAGCAAGCATGTATAAAATGTAAAATCAACTTTACCCGTTGTGCAACTAGGGATAAATGGATGATCTCACCAACGTATTCAATATTCTTTTTGTCATCATTTTCATAAAAAATAGAAATTATATTTTTAATTTGTGAGATAAAAATGTTTAATCAAAGTACTACCGATGTTTTTTAAGTGTTTTGTGTTATCTGAATGCATAGTACTAATTCGTTCTCCACGAGGCAGCAGTTTGTCTTGGTTATCAGTGCTCACTCCTTGCTGTATCAGCTTCGTCTTGGGTCAAAGTCAGCAGCGGTTTGTACTTTTCGTACATTGTACACATACGCGAAGTAATATTAGTTTTGTCACCCTACGGTAAATATATTGATACAAGAGGGGAAATTAGACCGGGATTTACGGCTTCTCATCTGTTTGAAAAAAATCTGTCACCGCTGTGGTATATCGAGATGCTATTGCATCAAAATGTACGCCTAGCCGCCCAAATAGAGCCGTCTGGGGATTTTATCTTGATGTTCTGAAATTATCTTGGCCAGCAAGGTCATCTGATTTCAATCCAATAGAGCATGTTTGGAATGCTCTATTGGCGTTGCAACACTGCTAAGGACCACACTAGAGCAAATACATGTTCTTATGTGCGAAAGGGACTCCTTGAAACAGGAACTCTTAGACAGTCTTGTGGAAAGCATGTTGCACGTTGTGAGGCCTGCATTACTGTCAGAATCCAACACATGCCCTATAAAGTTGTTTTTAGCAAATGAAAAAATGTCTTTTCACATTAACTAAAACGCACTTAAGTTTTTTTTTTATTTCTTTAGTTCCCAGTAGCACCACGAGGTAAGTGGCTGCTGTTATTTTATTCCACGTAGCTTTTGGAATATTCATTTATCATTTGAGGTACTTCGGCGCTGGTACTTGGCACAGGATTAATCTCGTATCGTATTATCCTCAATCTTTGGACGTGTGTGTAGGTGCACATGCATTCTGTGTTCGTCGTATTTTGTTTTCCAGATAAAATTATCACCATAAGAATTGTTGGAATTCGTTATTGTTGATCCTGTTTCCATAAAAAATCATGATCTTGGTGAATCCTGAGCTACGGTTTACCCTGAAACATAAACTCAGTCATCTTGGAAAACGTCAAGGTCTTCACGACCCAAAACAAGGAAATCACAAAACAACCTGACGATTTGTGAGCAGTTTTTCTAAAACCTAGGCGTCGTTCATCACACCTTAGGGACAGACTGTGAACAAGAAATACTACCTGGCTGTCTTCATTGTCTGATAGAGGTTTAAAGATAATTAAGACCACAACTTACGGAGAGTGAAGACTAAAAGATCAGTCACCACACGTTTTCGACGCACTAATCATACACACACCCAAACAACAAACCCTAATGGTGCAATTTGTTATTTGTCTTTTACTTTCCCAAGCCAGTTTCAGGTCAGTGGATGTGGCAACCCTACTTCTAAGTATCGTCATCTGACCGTGGTTCAAAATTACGTGGTGTTGTCCTCGGATCTTTCCCTCTGAGATTGATCCCGGACCGTCACCAATAGCCCATTGTGTTGCTCCAGTGTGACGTTAATTGAAAATACCAAAAATACCAAATACTACGTCTAAGTGAAAACTTAAAAATCTCTCTTAACACCTAAATTTTCTTACCTTACCTTTTTCATTCCCTCAGTACTACCAGTTTTTTTACGATTTATTCAACAGCCGTTATGGGACCACGGTAGCCCAGTTGGAAGAGTAACGGATTAACAACCAGAGGGTTGCGAGTTCGAAACTCGGTCCAGCCAAAGACCGTCGTGTACACGGGGGCTGCTGCACGTTAAATCAGCCGTGGCCTCAAATGTCCCCTCGTTGGTGTGGTGTAGAATTTTGGTAGGTATTTTAATTAACGTCACACTGGAGCAACACAACGGTCTATTGATGACGGTCAGATGACGATCTGGAAGTTTGGAGAGTGGGGTGGCCAGTTCAGGTGTTGACCTCGTCATCTGACCGTGGCTCAAAATTACGAGGCGTTGTACTCGGATCTTCCCCTGCGGGTATTGATCCCGTACCGTCACCAATAGCCCGTTGTGTTGCTCCAGTGCGATATAAATTAATTAACTACTTAGCATCCTTCAGAACTACCAGTTTTTACCATTTATTCAACAGTCATTATTAAATCCAACTCTACTATACTGGAGTGGAATATTCTTCCTTGTGCCTTGAACGGCAAATTGCACCACTCTTTCATTATCCAATTTCCAGTTCTCAAGTGAACTCACTCTTAGTCACTTAGGAACGCCGCACTAAAGCATTCAGTACCGACTCCAGAACTCTACCTTTTGAGCGAATCGTGCTATCACGCAGCAACAAGTGATCGTGGAATGTCAAACCAGAATAAATGCAGAAGAAATAAAAGTATTTCGTATAATCAATATAACTTAAAAGGATTTTCATAATGCAATGCGCCTTTTGATAGTGTACCAACCTACTGTACTTCTGAATTCATTCGAGACAATATGAGCAATGATTTTCAGGAAAGATGGTAGCACTAGCACTAGAAAGACGAGTTTGAACTGTCAAATCGAAAGTAAAGTTTGAAATTGTCTTGTCTTCCATGTCTTAGCTCAACTAGCACTCTATATCCTTCCTAAAACTAAAGCCCCCAGTAGTACATCTTTTTGAGCTGTGTACGGGCATCACATTTCCGAGGTACCTGAGTGATCTGTACTCTTTTGCTTTGCTTTCGCCTAACCTCCTGCTTTTTTCCTCACTCGTTGTGTTTGGTGCAGCTTGGCCAATATGACCTTGCGCCATAAGACCGCAAAACAACCAAACTAAAAACTAAATATTCACTAAAGCCTCAAATCAGTTCACATTTTAAATAGAGTGTAATGCAGAAGAAATGCTTACTGGACTTCAAAATCTTCTGTTTCAGTTGTACCGATTGATTGCTTGTGAAATCCATTCCGTTTTTATTGAACTTTAATCTAAATCAGAAACAACATTTTGTTTGCTTTTCCACCTATCTTATGTCAATGCTGTAACATTGAGATTCATCAACGGAATAGCTATGTGATTGTCACCATGTTATACGTCCGATATGCATCTTCCCACACTTAGACTCGGTTTAAATTTCCTTCATGTTGCAGATGACGATGAATGCCTGGTGAGGAATGGAGGCTGTGACCAAATTTGTGAAAACACCCCCGGCTCCTTCAGATGTCTTTGCTTGGAAGGATACCAAATTCTGGCGGATAAAAAGCGGTGCGATGCAGGTATGGCTTGACGCTTGACAATTAACGCAATTATTGCTCTGATGCATACACCAAAACAAGCGAATTATCTCACTTGATCTAGTTCTAAACTTATGTAGTTCTCTATTACAAAGGAAATTATTCAATACTTTGAGATGAGAAACAAAAATCTCAGTTCTGAGATATTCAAGGGTTACTGTTCTACAACGAAAAGATGGATGAAAGAGCTAACACTTTGAGGGGAGTTCAAAGATAAATTGATATTTACCAAGAATAACTTGATATTTACCAAGAATAACTTGATATTATGTACTCAAATATCTTATGTCAACTTATTTATGTTTAAAAACTTATAATTTGAAATTACCGCCTACCTGTTGCTGTTTGCGTAAGGTGTATTATTTTTTATCGTTTTGAAAAGAATATTTGTTATAAAACAATACTTCAGTACTCAATACTTTAATTAGTAAATAAATTCTCATCATTATTTTCATGGAAAATATACCCTATATTTCAATAACCTAAGTGTAAGATGTACATGATAGAATTTTCACTTGATAAAATCAAAATTAGAATTCACACATAGTAATAATATTAAATAAATAGTTTTGTTCCATTACTGTAAAAATGTATAAACCCTAATTAATGTGAGCCGAATATTATATTTCAATTTTACGAAGCATTAACATGTATTCCAAGATGAAATAATGATTCAGTTATTAAAATATTCAAATTCCATGCATTTTAGTTCAAACCCAAATGGATAGAGGTTTCATATGAAATCACATTATATTTCACGAAAAATTGAGAGCAAAATTGGTTATTCATATCTTATAATGATGGAAATTTGAATTGCCGTCTACAAAATGTATTCTAGGTAAATGTACAGACTGATAAGATAAATTCAGGTTATTTCTCATATTGACAAAAAGTGAAATAATAAAAATACACTTGAAATAAAAATTCTTGAAAGTGGTGGTCACTCAAAGAATAATCAGAGGAGATGAAGATTGAAGGTACAATACTAATTGTACTAGAATGCGAAGACAAGTGTCCACGTATCTAGACTAGTTGAAACCAGGAATTTGTGTTCATGTTTTAAGGTGATTTAAAGAATATCACATATAAAGGTAAGTGAGGGAGTGATGACGCACTTTCTAGAAAATTGGCTAATGTGAATTCGAAAAACAAAATATCCAAAAAAATTTCAATTCAAAAGTACATTATTTTTTTGTCGAAAAATGTAAATGAAATTTATTAAAAATTAGAATAACAATTCAAGAAAAGCTTTTGAAAGACATGTCACTGCGCCTTCTCTACGTTAGGGTAGGTAAGATGGCGCACATTTGAAAACTCACACCAAGATTAAATATAAATATGAATAAAATTATGAACCAATAGTAGAGTTTGAGCGTTTTAATGTCTCTTTTTCTTGCTCTTTTTTCCCAAAATTATTACAATTTTTCCATATAAGGTGCAACTTTCATGAAGCCATAATTTTCAATTCACGCATTCAATACAATCACAGATTTTTTTCTTGGTAGAATTATAAAATTACCAGTATTAAGTGTATCTGTTAGAGTTCATTTTATATGAATTTTTTAGGTTCTTGATTCATCTTAAATTATCACATACTTTCCATTTTCTTTAATTATAGCTCTGGGATGAATGGGTGTTTGATACCCTAGGTTTGCGCAAACTCGAATGCAGGTCTCCTAGCGTATTCTCATTATCTAGACCTAATCCTATATCTGCAGATTTTTTTCACAATTCATTCGAGAAATAGCTTGTTTTAAAACTTCTTCGAACCACGTAGCCTAGGTAACTAGGAATATTTCCGAGAATAAACTGGTGACATGATCAAATCGATTTAACAAAGTAGGAAATTGAATTATTTAGTGAACTCAAAATATGTCTACAGAACTAACAAAATGTTGCCAAAATAATTTTTTTGTTGAATCGAATGACAATAGAAATGCGTCTTTCTACGGAAAGTGGAATAAACATCAGTGCGTCAACTTACCTTGACAATAAGTGCGTCATCTATTCCAAATATCAGGGAAAGACGACGCACGCATACATTTGAAAACGAAAATGACAATATGGTCAATATTACTTCCAAACGTACCTAACTATTCCTTTTAGATTTTAAAGATTTGCTAAAGTCATATACATGTTTTAAATTAGCACATGTTTGGAGCTTGCAATGCTTTAAACGATGATAAAAGCTGTCTTGAATAAGAACACGACCCAAATTTCACCACCAAATCTTCTGCAGCTACTGAATATATTGAAAAAAGAATTTCAACATCCCGGTAATAGCTTCATCTTACCCAATGCTCCACCTGTCCCTCACTTGCTGTATATACAGTGCGTTGCAAACTTATACGACACTCTGTTTAGGAAGAAAACAAACCACAAATAAATTTCTTAACAATATTGGTCGTAAAAAGCAAAATAATAAAATGTGAGTCTTCCATACACACGAGATAAGGGAATGTCGGTTTTCTCCCAAAGATGATGTTGAACAATCATAACAACACTACGAAAATAAGCCTTTGCGATTTTAAGTCCACTCCGAAGCAATTCATGTTGTTTCTGCCCACAAATAAAAGTATACAAATCATTCAACATAAAAAGAAATTCCACGTAAGTTTAGCTTATTGAATATCAGAAAATTATTGAAAGTATGAGATAGTTCAGAGAAAGATATTAAACGAGTTGAAAAGAAAAAGTATATATGAGTTCTCAACAACTGTGGATATTCAGCAAGATTGATAACTAAAGTACTAGGCGATTTCCTGGTGTTATTTTAAATTTCGCTAGATTGAAAGATGATTATATCCGTAAGAATTTCCAGATCACCCCAAAAACTGTCTCCATCGCGATAAGAATTATTGCAAGAAAAAGATGCAATTTCATATACAGCAAGAACAAAAGCGAAAGTAATTAAAACTGGGTAATTTTTCACCTGTATTAAAAATCAGAGTATAGGAGAATTATTTTTTGATGAAAAATGCTGAATACATATTTTCCCCACAAATAAATGGAGTTTTTTATAAGGCCGTAAAGATGATAATCAAGACAGCTTGGAGATCACTCGTGGTTTGGTTCGTCAATTCGCCCTTAAAATAGCATATGTAAATAGTAGTCATTTGATTATGAGGTGCTTATTTACCCTGCAGAAAATGCGTGAAGTTTACTGTTTATGAAAATGGGAAGCAGTATAACAATATACGGTCCAATTAAAAACTACGATGATATTCAAATACACTGGTGTCTATAAATTAGGGTCGGTTACATTTTTAGAGAAAAACTAAAATCGGAATGACTAACTTCCATTATGAGAAAAAGTTGTAATTTTGCAAAATTCGGATGCGAAAAATTTACTTATAGGCAGGTTTGGGGCATCTTTTATATATTTTATACTGCAAAATTTAGTATAGATTTATAAAGATTGTTTGCTATTAAAAGGTACCTTGGAGTGTGCTCTTCTATGAATTATACTTGAATAAAGATAGGTGGTTCGCCTTTTTTCGCAGCTGTATAAAAGCTGTATAAAGAAAGAGTTAGTCGTTTGATTTTTCATTTCACTTCAAAATCCTTTGTGGTTACAACCATATAAATAATACAAAAACTGCCTTATTTTTAGTTTTGACCTTGAATTTTCAGAGATTTAAGCTTTAAGGAAACAAACTATATTCCATATTCTATATCAATATATTGCCTGCGAATTTGAAATGGAGTGTGTAGTTGCTATCCGATATGCAATTCAGAAATACTTGGTAACCTCATTGGAGAATTTTATCAGCGTTGGAGTTTTATTACGGGTTTTCCCCTAAAAATATCCTTCATTTCACTAACATATCCCATTCATGTGTTGACATATTTGTAAATAACTTTTCACAGAACGAAGCACACGAAAAGTATAAGTACGAAAATTTCCCCAAACATCTTGAAATGTCATTTGAATTGCAACCACATCCATAGAACCTGGCATAAATGCATTGGTTGGCCCGTTGTGATGCGTCGCACTGGCGCATCACAACGGGCTATTGCCGACGGTCCGGGCCCTAAGGGAAGATCCAAGGACAACGAGCGCAACAACATTTTGAACCATGGTCAGATGACGAGGTCAACACCTGAGTTGGGTGGATCAAATTTCGAACTCGCAACCCTTCGGTTACTAAACTTCTACTCTTCCAACCAGGCTACAGCGGCCCCATAATGCATTGGTTTTACAAAAACAAGCTCAAATCAAGCTTTTGCATTTTCTACTAATATTTTTAATTTAAAAACTCAATACTATTTTATTATGGGAAATTTCTTAAAAGATTTTCCATGTGTGTTCAATGTGACCAAAAAGTTTGACAGCCATACTCTAAGGGTTGTTTCGCCTCTAAAAATAGCAAATTAGGTGGAGGTTTTCTATCATATATGTGATCAGCATATTAATATCCTTAGGCAGTCGATAAATCACGACCTAAATTTGACACTTTTATTGCTTCTCGAGAGAAGAATACTACTTTGGTATTCATAGCAATTGAAGGACAGAGAACACCAATCAATAGTTTTCCCGAAATATCCGTCTTCGGAGATATCTTTTTACGTGGGAAAAGGATTCTTCCGCAAGAAATGCATTTTGAATGGAAAATACATATTCCCTCATACATTCCTTTGACGTTAAAAGTGGCTGAACTGCGAATTTGTTTAGATGCCTCCGTTATTTGCATCATGAAATTTTTGTGCAGTCAGGCCCATTGTTTTAAAATTATGTCTCTTTTTGTGTTTAGGAGTGGATTGATTTTTTACTGAAACAATTTTTTTAATTCTAACAATTTCAAAAAAGGTTATACTGAATTACTATTCAGATCTCTTTAAATTGCCGTACAATGATGATTTTTGATTGCCCGCAAACCATTGATTATTTTTATTATTTAAGTCTGAAATCTTGCATTACCCCAATGTTACAGACCTTAAAAGTGAAGTCAATCCAATTTTTTTCTTAATCCATTATACACTGCTATTCATTTAAAATGCAACACAAAGGAAGAGATTGGATTGACCGGAAATTTGGTAGAAAAAGGTAGTTTATCATGTAAAATGCAAATGATTAATATTTCAGCTGAATACAAGCTCAGAACTGCAATACATTCCGGAATGCGAAACTCTGAAGACAAAATATCTCAAAATGAAAATCCCAAACTCTGTATCGATGAATTCGATTGGTATTGCTCTGCGAGGTATGCCTCTTCGTAAAACGAGACAGCATTATGGACAACTGACGGGTTTTGAAAGAGGAAGAATTATTGAGTTGAGAAGTCAATTTTTATATGGGGGTATTGCTGCACTCGTTAGACGAAACGCTAGTACAATTATAAGATACTTGGTGACAATGGGCATAGGAAGGTTCTACGCATTGTAAAGAGGGATCTGGAACACCTATGGCTACGTTAGAATGGGAATATAGGCACTTGCTAGACATAGCGGTGACGAATCGTGCAGCGACATCCACAACGTCAAAGCAACATTAAAAGATGGTAACATAACAGGCGATGAATGTCAGCACTGCTTGTTGGTGATTGCTGCAACGAAGGTTTGTCGTAGCTCAGCATCCGTTACTACTACTTCCTATAACCCTATACCATAGACTTCAGAAGCTTCAATGGTGGCAAGAGCGAAACACTGGAATGCTGAATGGAAGAGAATCATATTTTCTGACTAGTCTAGATGCAATATCGACATTTAGATACATTGCAAATGGCAAGCACTATAATCTGTGCTGTACATCAGAGATTTAGAAACCAAAAAATCCAACCCCTCATACTGGAGCTATCTATCAACAGGACAATGTTCGTCCCCATGTCTCTCGAATTAACCAGCATTTCTTCTGTAACCAACAAGTACCACTTCAGTGGCTTGCTCTGTCGCCCGATTTGTTCGATCGCTCGATTTGTTCGTTCGCTCGATTTGTTCGCCCGGTTTGTTGTTTCGAGCAATCGTATCCAACGCGTGTTTAATACGATTGCTCGAAAAGTGATTCGTATGTCATCACCTCCAGGCACAACTGCCTAATTGTAGATATGTGTTGAATCTGCGAGGAACGACATTTCGCCGACCAGCCATCCAGAAACTTTTCGTCAATGTCACGCTGTATGCAATCACACGCAAATTATTGATTTCTGCATGTTGCTTTTGACTTACAATTCTGTAATTTCGATTATTTGTACATTGCAATAATACACTGCAAATCATTCAGGGCAGCCGTTTCTGGTACGTGCATTTTAGAGCTGCTAATGTTAAATTAGCTTTCTTATATCATGCGAAATAAAATTCTTATGCCGATTTCTTATGGTGTCAGGGTTGAAGATGGGTTGGTTCTCTTATGACTCAAGGATCTGAGCAAGTTGAGCTAAACATTGTTTTTCGTTGAGTTTATGGGAATATACACACAATGTCATTTTTTACTGGTACTAAAGAGAAACACATGCAGGGGCAGTTATTAATCATTTTTATTTTGTAGTCTTCATATATTTTGATTGAAATTGATTCCTGATTTCTTATGTGGCGATCAAAATTTTCGGTGCTTCCTCTCGGTACATGTCAATCATTTCTAAATTCAGAGAGATTAAGTTTTAATATAAATTCAAAATTTGGCATCAAAACTGGATATTGCATTGGGAGTTATGATGTTTGTGCACAATTTGACAAGAGTAAATATTATAGAAATTTTATGCGTATGAATTCATAGATGTACTTTCCAATCGATTGGCTTCTTTGAATTTGCTCTTATAAACTGTGCACGTATAAAAAGGAGTAAAAGTAGTCCGTTTTTGTTTATGTACTTTTGTATTAGTATGTGCATAATGTTCTTGCTATCTCTTTAAATAGTGTTTTAACAGCACTTTGCACAATTATTACGGAATGCAGGCAACTCCTCTGAAAATTAACAAAGGTGGTGATTTATTTACAAATGCCAGGCGCTTGACAATTAAGCGTTCTTGCTTCCCAATATCTCTGAACAAACAATTAAAACCATTAAGTATATACAGTGCATTTGTCCTAATGTTCCTTATTCGTCCAAAATTACAGAGTACAATACGGTGAATTCCTAAGTCCAATTCTAAATAAATGGGCATTGAAGCAATCGTGTCCAGCAAGAAGACGAAGCAAAGCAACAGCTGAATGACGAGGAAAACTTTAATTGGAGACATTAGGAAAATTTAATTAGTAAGACACTCCGAGAGGCCTTTTCCCTAGTTTCATTGTACATGTAATTTATATATTTTTCAGAACTCCAATTCAATTGAAAGTTTGATAGAATGCAAGGTCATTAATGAGGCTTTTGAAAGACCAGTAGTACCTTTCTTCAGTAAGATGTCGGACTTTTCATTTCCTTCCACCCCACAGTGAGCAGGGACCCACTGTAGCTCGACTGAATCAGCCAGAGTTTATGAATAGCCCACAGTCATAAATTCGCTTTGAGTGATATAAAGCACAAATAGGTTAATCTACAATGTTACATCGAAACAAGTGGGCAAGGAGACAATCATGCCCAGTCAGATATGGAGCCCAGTAATATTCCTTGGAGAGTTCCTTGGAAGAAAGCATTTGTTGCTAACAAAATTAAAAATTTTGCATTTAGTTCCAGCCCACAGTGGTGTGCCCGGAAACAAACAGGTGGACTTCCTTACTAAAAGAGAAACTAATATCCTCCAAATGCCAAAGAATCCAATGTCCCTCCAACCCCTTAAACTATGCATAAAATACCTTTCTCGTGACAGCAGAAAGAACTTTTAAACGCTTTCATGGGAATATCTACTCACATCCAGCGATTCCATTTTGGACTCTTCAAGGAAAGTTGCTGTTGCAAAGTTCCATTCCTGACTGAGTATGATTACCTCCTTGTCCACTTGTTTCGATGTAATATTGTGGTAGGTGTGTAGTTGAATCAACGTCGCTCTGGAGCAATACAACGAACTATTATGTATGTAACATTGTGGATTCACCTATTTGTGTTTTATATGATAGTGGACGTGGACAACAGTGACGGCTAGCCATGTTGACAAGTATAGGGCGCTAAATGGTTTTAATAATTAAATTCAGAAACAATGGAAAGTTATATGGCTAACGATGTAATGTCATACACCCTGGCATTTGTTTCAGCTTTAAATTAAATACAAATTTCAACCCTAAAATTTTGTGTATTTCTTTACAAGCGTTTAAATGCTTAATTACTTACATATTTGAAGTAATATATAACGCCATAAAATGATATTTCGTTACATCTTCTGTTTGGAACTTGGTGTAACAATTTGTTTCATACAAAATTCGTTTCAGCAAAGTTTTTCTAAAGCCTTCCTTTCACTGAGACGCGACTGTAACTAATTATATAATCAATAAAATGTCGCATTTAAAGCATGCGAGAGATTTGTGTTCACTTACAATGGTTAACAGATTATTCATTCCAGTTTCAGCACGTCCAGCTATTCTCATCGAAACTTCAAACAGCCGATCTGACACACCACCTCTCTCGAGTACCCCGAGGTTAAGGTACCAGGTAACACCTCCGACGGTTGTGCCGCTCTTGGATGAGGAATTTCGACAGTTCTTAGCACTTGAAGGAATGGATATAAGGCACAGTGAGTGTTATAACTAAAGTTTTTTAGTATTAGCTGAAGATTTTATTCATTTTCAATCACATATTATAATACTCAATCTAGGACTCAAAAGATCATTTTAGTAATAAAAGGCCAAGTTTTAAAAATATTTTTTAATTTAATTTTCTTGCCACTTTAAATTCTTTAAAACATGTCTTCTTTACAATATTTTAAGAAACGTCAACAATTTGGAAAATAATTTGTACAGTATTATGACAGACGTAAATAGCCATTCACAAGTCAACCAAAGATTTGTTAAATTTATTCGTGCGCCTGCTCCCTAGGCATGTAATGCACGAAGCAACAATTGAATTCATTTCTGAACTACTATAGACAATCCAATTTTAATAAATATAGACTTATCAAGAAAGTTGATGAAATTGATTTCTACAGGGGATTTTAAAGAACATTAAAAATCTTTAAATATAATTTATTTTTTGTAGAATTGTAGTTTGTGGTATTAGTATGTTGTATTTTTGTGGAATAGAATGTTTCAATTTGTAGAATTCCGTCATCTATTCAATAGAACTTTGTAATATATTTACTGGTATAGATATTTAGGGCTAAAGCTGAATTCAAATAGGAAGCGCAAAACTGCAAGGGCACACCAATACGAGATGTCGGCACGAGCGGTGAAATCGCTCTGATTGGTCTGTGTCTCTTTGCGCCTTGCGCTTCCTATTTGAATTGAGCTTTATTCCAGTTTAACAGAAGTCATTGTTACTTACAAAGTGAAGAGTTTGTAACACTGATCGCGATCAGAAACAATGCAGCTGGTAAACCCGTGAGGAACAGCTGTGTTTTCTGAAAGGATTCAAAAATATGAATTAACATTGTGTGCCTCATAAAGATGACAAAGAAAATATTCTTTAATAAAGCTCTGTATGAAAAAATCCTTTTTAAATCAAAATGCTCTTTAGGTAAACGACATAATTCCACTTTTGCATGATTTGGAAATAAGTTGAATAATTCAAATATAATGGTCCAAAAGGCTTAGAAATATTGTTCTTTGAAATAAAATACAATAAAACATAGATTTTTTGATATTTGAATCATACAGATCTCTCAAACGAAATGAATGTCTAAGCTTATCCCGACTTCGAGCTACTTGTAGAATAAATAAAACTATGCTTCTAGACTAAAGACTTGCGAAAAGACTGAATTCTTTTGTAATCAAAATTTCATCGTACGTTTATTGGATTTTCAAAAATAGTTTCTCTAAAAAGTTTTTGAAGAACGTTTAATATATTATTGCTTTTTATTGATTCGAGCGATTCGTGGAAAGGAGAGTTTCATTATTTTCCCCTTTTTTAAGTTCCGCTTTCTGACATTTTCGTAGAGATATGAAATGTAAAAAAAGATATTTTCGTCTTCGCAAAGCAATAAAAACCTCTAAGGTGTATGTATATACTGAAGATTTTTTTAAATTTTGACTTTAAAGATTCAGATTTTTTACAGCAGGTCATTGGTTCACGCTTATAATCGTTTCAGAGAGAAAAAATCAGATTGAGCAAATCCTTAATTATCTAATTTAGATATAATTAGCTAATTAGCATGTATTTTGAACAGTGATATCTCAAATTCTAATTTGTTCAGAAAGACAATTCCTGTTGGAAATTATTCCTAATTATTTTGCACGTTTAGACCCTCAATCAAGTTGCTAGAGGGAATAGGGGTTTTACAATTTTTTTCACAAAGAAAGTTTTTAAAAATAAAGATTTTTCAGGAATTTTAACATTTAAAAATCAACTATAAATTAATTTCGTAACTAATAACTCTAATGGAAGGTCAAAACATCCACGGTATTATATAGATTATAATGATACAGAAATAATTATTATAGATCAATTCATTGTTGAGTTATCATTGTTTGAACAAAGAAGCATCATAATGCAAAAAACAGAAATTGAGTTTAAAGTTTGGGAAACATGTTTGTACATGGTGACAGTACCTAAAGAAAAACCCTTGTAATTAGAAAATTATTCTGAATTTACAAGATCTTGCTATCGTTTGAAGGTTAAGAAATTGGAAAATATTTTAAAATAATAAAAGCAAATCGATATTCTGGTAAATTTTCGTGATTTCTAGTGTTACATACACCTTAAGGGAATGCGGAAAATTGGATGAATTTCTGAATACTTATCACTATATTTTAATAATTCTCCATAGTACTATTATTAAATTTTATACTATATAATATTTGCACATTTACACTAAGAACAACCACACATCTAATGAATGGGAACTCTTTCATTAAAATAATTTGTAATGAGTTCACGTTATGTCCATTCTGATTTTTAAAAAGTTTTAGGTGTAATGAAATAAAATTATTTTTGATTATTTCATTTTAATTTAATCTTTTCTCAGCGCACATAAAATAAAATTTATGTAAATCGGATCAAAGCAGAATTGGTTGAACGTTGAGAATTATTTTTTGAGTACTTTAAATATTTTATTTTAAAAGCTCATATCTAGATTCACATAAATCATAAATGTCGGAATAAGTATTAGTTCATCATTTGAAGAGTTTGAAGGTGTGCTTTTGTGATTTGCATTAATACGTACAGCTTATGAACACGCCAATAGTATAAAGCAAGATACCCAAAGTCGTCGCAAATGATACAATAAATAAACCTGTTTTTAAGCCAAACAAATATGTTTCAAAATATACCTGTAGCAATTGTAATATAAAAAAGTTAAACAAAATGCTATTTTTATCTGAAATGTTTTAAGTAGTACACATATGTGAGTTAAAGTTTAATCCCTAAAGGATGTAAAACATGAAATTAATCATAGATTTCATAGTTTCACAAATGAAGAGAAAACTTTCGGAAGAAAGTTTAATTTTAACTGTCGTTTCACTGCTTTTCCAGGGTGCTTAGTAAAACCCTTATACACCCATGTAACTTTCGAACGCAGGTATGAAAGTGATGTATAGGTATAGAAAAATGACTATGTGCTACAAGATAAGATCGCTTGCAGCGCCCCTAGCGGTAAAAATCATAAATTAATGATCCTATCTAAGAAACTATGCAAGATAAAGGAAAAGGTGATTTTTACAAAGTTGTAGAGCACCACCGATTTAGTACGAAATGACACTCGGCTTACTCGAATGAATAGCGTGAAATGTTAATTTTTGGTATTCGCATTACCCCGATGCTTGTTCCACCATGACACCTGAAATGCTACTGATCCTGCAATGAGAAGCTCTCTGCTCCGGATACAAATATGTGTTGTGGAGACATCGAACATAGACTGTATTTTCCAGACATGTGTATAAATAATTTTAGCAAGTCTTCATGCTGCATTCATTACTTACTCTGCGTAGTATGTTGTGTATCTCTCGTACATGTCAGGTTTTGAGTCGGCCGACCTATTTCTCACAATTTGCTACCTTGTGATGCCAGTGCTGATGTAGTATTAACGGAAATCGAATACTGACAAATTAGCATTTCATGCTTTCTATTCACGCTATTCATGTACGCAAGGTGTCATTGCGCACTAAACCAGGGATGCTTTACAACAGGTATGCGCAGACCGCTGCCGGCGAGCCAAATGCTGCCCTCCGTTGATTTGCTGGCGGCCCCCTCACTGTGTTTTTTTAACTTTAACAATTCACACGATAGATAGCTTTTAAAAATTGCACATGCGCACAACAAAGTAGCTGTGGAACCCGGAGCGGCACGCGGTGCTCAAGCCTCTTTGGGTCAACATATATCTGTGAACAAACTTTTTCAGTTGTGAATATTAACAAATCGAAAAATAGGAACCGCTTGACAAATGAAAATTTAAAATCATTTTTGCGCTTGGCTACGCAAGGCAATGTCACGCATCAAGTGAAATTCTTTATTTACTTTTGTATTATCTTTCTTTGTAACAATATATGATCAAGATAAATAAAATAAATGATATATAATATCGATAACTTTTATGTTTTGTGGCGACCCTCCCATAAGTCACAGTGGACTTAACAAGTCTGTACATCCTCCTTTACAACTTTGTAAATGACATTTTTTCCGTATCTTGCATAGTTTTCGAGATAGGAGTGCTAAGTTCCGAATTTCACCGCTAGTGGCGCTGTAAGTGGCCTCATCTTGTAGCGCATAATCGCATTACTACACCTATGCATCACTTTGAACTGTAGCTATCTGCGTTCGATAGTTACATGGGTGTATAAGGACTTTACTATACACCCTGTATATTTTAACTGTTTAAGGATGTAAATATTTACGTTAATACACTGAGGCGTCCTTAGACTTTTTTGAGACCGGGCCATGTGATACTGATGCCACCCTTCTTCCGAAACCAAATTTAGGTACTAAAAATGCAAAAAAGAAGTCTATTGTAATACAGATAAATTATCCTAATTTGTATCGTTTTAATTTTCATTAATGAAGTAATTGCACTTCAGTTGCCTTTAACATAATTTCTATTTATCGGTACATTCCGTTTGCTAAAAGGAATTTACAATAGCATGACTTTAAAATAGCTGAACACAGTTTCAACAAGTGTGTTAAAATGCTTGCCTTTATTCTAAACTGAAAATAGAGAAATTTATTGTAGTATGTATTTGCCGTGAAATCGGCAGATCTGATTCATCTACTGAAAACTCGTTTACACATTAAGTATATTTCTAAATCAAAATATTTAAATGAATTTTTGAAAGAACAATGACATAATTATTTTAATAATTTCGATATTGTCAATGGTGAAAACTGTTTTTTATTTTTAAAAAAGTCACAATTTATAACTTGCACGCGATAGATAATTATAAACATTATACAGAATTTATCATTAAGTTCGTTGACGAATTTACTATAAAATCAATTGTACTCGGCTAGGCATTTTTTTAATCTAATAAGTTAATGCCGAATATAATGTAAAACATTGGGAGCTTAAAGCAATTTTCCTCATGTCAAAACATTTGATTTTTGTAGTTTCTGTCTTAATTGGAAACATCTAGTGCAATTATTTAGTTCGCATTGGCACAATTTACCTAGTGTTCAAGCTTGCAATACATCACGAACGAAAAATGAAAATTATAAATTTTACCACATTGCTGCGATAAAAAAACGTATTTTAATAAATTTATTTACTTATTTTAATTGCGTTTATATTATTTATGCAAAAAACGATTATATAGTTTTCTCTCTCAATAACTTATGTTGAACGTCCTTTTGGGAAAAAACAAGAATAAATAAAACTATAAATAACAGTAAATATCACTAATACCAATAATAAATATTTTCTTTCTGTAACTCACAATAGAATGATTTGCATAATATAATTCTAGTTTTATGATAGAATTTCTTAGTGGGAAAACTTTATACAAATAATAATAATCAAACCTTATACTTTGCTAAAATTAGTTTAAAATCTTTCTGCACAACTTATAAAATGCTATAGAATTATTTCGATTATTTCAAAATAAATACATTCATAATTTCCTTCAAAAGAGCCATAATTATAATTTATACCTAACAAATTTTATGGTCACAGTTATATTCAAAATTTAATTTTTATATTTCTTTTTTGACTTTTTTAAGTACTTGATAGCATTGACTTTTTAGATTCACCTCATTACAATTAACAGTTTCCAAAAATTGCATAAATGCATATTTATGAAATACAGAGAGTCAAATGGGCTGGGAACATAACAGAACTAAAAGGGAACGGAGTTATCGGTAAATATTATTGCTCTCAAAAGTACCCAAATATTATTTAATCAGACAGAAAATGCATCATGTCTTATTTTGTGTCCGGATTTCACAAAAAGGGGTCATATCACATTTTACTATCTGATCAGATTTAATAGTCAATGAAATTTGGTGAGTGTTTACAAAAACAAACTTTTTAAAGAAAAATGAAACTCAGAAAAAAAGAGATATGAAACTTATTACAGAAGTAGAGTTTACCTTTTGCACGAGAAACAATCCAGTAGGAAAAAAATTGTACTCTTAAAAAATAAACGTTCAACTGAGGAAACCTACTATCAGTGAAGCTGAACTTGATTAGAAGACTCATGATATTGTACTAATGGGAGATAGTGTGGATAATTTACAAGACAATCCCCTTTTTATGTGAAGGAGAATCCTTTGAGGTTGCTAATATGTCTTTCTGTTCTCATTAACAACATTAGAAATAATTTTACCAATTAGTTGAAAGCACAGTTAGTTGAACAATCTATAACTTGAATCAGTACAATGGTTTAGAGTTAATTTTAAATGTAGTAATCATTGCTATACCTTTTACATATAAGTACCACCCTTACACCTATGGGTTTAAATTATTGCTCCTATTGACAACAGTAGGAATCTTTGGAGGATTGATTAGCAAAATGACCATACCTCCCATCTTAGATTAAAGTAATTAAGATCATCCTGTACTAGCACGTCCGTTCTGATCCCTACTCGGGCCTGCAAAGGAGCCCTGAAAAGTTAGGTAAACGAAACATAATAAAGATTTGTTCCTTGGACATTTCCTCTTACAAATTTTCCTTCTCTATTTGTGCCCTTATCTCAATAGACTTGATCCTCTGGATTCATTGTGTCCAATGTTTATCAAACTATAAACTTACAGCTGTAATGAAAACAGCCTAATGATCCCGACATAAGTAACTAACCCTAATTAACTGCTCTGAAGTCAGTAGAGAAGACACAAAACATTTTTAGAAAACATTTTGTTAGAGAAACAAGACTTTAGTATTTCAAGAATGCTGCCCCTTTAGACATTGGCGCCCCTCAAGCTACGCCACTGAATATACTTTGTGTAAATTGTTCTTAAGAGAATTTCCTTCACACTTATTAGGTCAGTGATCTGAAAATGAGTGAGACAAATCACCAGTCTGCTTAACAAAGCGCTTCTTTCTTGTGAAGTTCTTGATGCCTAAGCATCTAATTAGACCTCGTCTAGAAAGGAATGGCCATGCAGAGAAAAAGCAAGCAAAAATCTTTACTCGTAAAACTCGGACTTGATGATATTTGCATTTGGGTTCGTTTTCTCTCACTGGCCCCTGTGGTATTTTTTATTTATTTTGGGAGAATTTTTTATTTGTGGTCATTGTTTTGCATTTTCGTTTATTTGCAATAAAACATGAAATTTTCATCTTGATTGTGCTTTGAATTTAATCACTTGAATCAGGAATTCCCAGAAGGGTAAATAACCGTCATACGTAGTTCATTCACTGTTCAATACACCGCATTTCAATCCAAATTAGAGAAATTATCTTTGCTCACTTTTGAAAGTGACTTTTTTTTTTTTGGACAGGGGAGCTTTTTCTTTTCCTTTGAAGCCTTTACAGTTTAACATAAGTCCCAGTTCATTAATTTTTCAAGTGTCAAAAGTTCAACCAATCTTCTTTATTTGTGCATCTTTCATAGAAGAGCAAATTGAAAGATACCCATTCGACAGAAAATAACCTCTTTCAAAAGGGTCCGTCTTCATACCGAATTGCGTACAAACTTCCTAATATCCAACAGTACTATCCGATTTAGACGCCAAATTTCAAATTTATATAAAAATTCAATGTAAAATACCAAGTTTCATCTTGTCATTTCTGGATTATGAGAAAGGAAAGTTTGAAACTCTGAACGTTAAACTAATTCCCAGACTTCTATTTATGTTTTCCAGCATAATCTTCCTCTCGGCTGATACTTTTTATTACGTTACTTTTTAAGAACCCAAGCAAAATATACGTAATGCTTCTTTTATTTATAATTTTAAATTTTGAATAATCAATATGGAATTAATTTTCAGAAAAACTTAATTACAGTTTTGATTTATTTTGATGGATATCGCTGAAGAATGACTTTTTAAATAACTAATTGAAGTACTGCTTTTTCCTCCCTGCAGTTTTACCACTGTAATAAATTTAATAATTGCTAATTTTAACTATTCCTGGTACAAATGATAAACATCTACTCAAAAAAGATCTTTCCCTTCGCAATTGATCTTGGACCTTCAGTAATAGATTTTTTACGCCAATAGACATTAATTCAACTACCTATCGTTGAATAGGAAATAATAAAGAATAAGAATTAAAGATGTTCTTTTGTAGCTTGCATTCGAGGCACCTTTGGGCCTGGCTGCATGTTCAACTGTGACGATTGCCAGAACGGAGGGAAGTGCGATATCAGAGCGGTCTCCTGCAGCTGTCCACCTGGATTCAGTGGATTACTGTGTAACGAAACCTGCCCCAAGGTGAGTCCACTCAAGTTCCTTACTATTGATACTAGAACGAATGGCATATTAGAGTCAACAAATACAAGATAGAGTCAAACGATAGATAATTTCTCAAATATATCTATTAATAACTATTCCACAATCTTTTCTTTTAAAACTCATTCAAAAAAAATTATTTCACCTTATGTCTACTTCTAACGAATACAGAGTAAAAAAATGAAACTTATGTTTTATATGTTGATGTATGAAGAAATATTTATTGACTAAAATTTATGCATGTAAAACTGTTTAAAATGTTAGGTTTTGTATTTTTTTTAAATTTAAATACGCTTCTTCAAATGAAACTTGAATAGGATGACTCGTTATCTTATAAAGATTTTTCTAATACGAAGTGTGTAAATACGTCTAAAACAGTTGCGTAAATAATGGTCGTAGAAGGACCTTCCGGGGCATTCTACAGGTTAAAATATCCTGCCGAATTCTAAAGGTTGGAAGAGGGGTCCAATCCGACCAATCCAGTAGTTTCCATAAGTAGCGTCCAGGTAAATAATGACATCAGTGCTAAAGTGTTCAAACGCACTTTCATGCTCGAACCAAATTCTTCTTCGAACAGACGGAGGAATATCGGTGAGGGGAGTTCCGGCAAGGTCTCATGCAGGAAGATGCGATACGTGCAGTTCAAGTGACTAGATAGGATGTACGGTTCAATAAAAAGATCGTTCACCGTATCCGCCCAAACATTAATGGAGAATCTTTGCTACTAGGCATGTAGTCTTGTCGCATGTGGATTTTCATAAGCCCAAACGTGAGCATTGTGGCTGTTAAACATTGCCTCTCCTCGTATAAACGCAGACTCATCCGTGAATAACGCATATGAAGGGAAGATAGGTTGTACTGCAGTCTATTGCAGGTACCATCGGGCGAAGTCTACAAGGAGAGGATAATTCTCAGGTTCCAATGTGCCTGTACTCTGTAAATAGTGTGGATGCATTTCTACGTCATGTAAAATTCTCCATACGATGGAATGGCTCAGATCCAGGCTAAGTCCAACAGCTCTCGTACTTGTGGCAGGATTTAACTGAACTCAACGTAAAACAGCTTTTTCCACTCCCGGAGTTCTCTAACTTCTTGTACGGCCCACATCGTTCCTGCTAGCACTGAAATATCCACTGTAGCAAAGCTGCCGGTGCACGCGCTCGAGCCTTTGGTGATTCGGCAGTTGTCTGTTCGGGAGTCGTGCATTGTACAACCTTTGAGCAGCTCATCCGTTTCCATTCACAACTCCATACATCAGAAGCATATCTGGGAGCTACGAATTCGTGTATCGATGCATGCCGTTGGAAATCCGAGCCGGGAATAAAGCCTTATACCACAGAAACGATGTTATCGACTGACCTAAACAGTGCCCTCTACCACCGAAACGCGGCATTTCCAGACACTAATTCTTTGACAAAAAATGTTTATTTGGGCTCCTCTACCACCCTTTACAATTTGGCCAGACAGTTTCGAAACATCCTGTATATCACTGACCATCAAGTGAAATTTTCGTTTTATACTATTTTAAACATTTTGTAGAAACTACACTTGCAGAAAATAGTTAACTTAAAACTTTGATCAAGTTTACACTTTTAATAGGTCTTTTTTATTTGGATTAAAATTTTGGGCTATTTCCGAAATTTCCAATTTGTTTCCTCTTTTACAGTTCGAGGCGAATCACTTCCAAATGTAGACCTTTACTTAATGATAGTGTAGTGTAGTACCTTCATCCAACCTCTACTTGATGGGGGAGCAGAGGTGCAAGTGTCACGAGGTCAGAGAGAGAAGTGAGGGGTTTGACTTGTGGGTGGTCGGAGTAATAGAGAAGGTCAGAAAAAGAGAGGGCGAAGAAGACAGTCGGCTATAGCAGACCTATCGTACTTTGTGGGGCTCTTCTCTAAGACAAAGATTATTATTTGTTATATCATTTGTTGTTTTGACGTTTATCCAATTAACGTTTCGTTGAGTTACAAGTGTGTTCTCTTTCTTTTGCCAAAAAGAACTAAGCTAGGACTTTACATTAACGATCCTCGTGTGGTTCTTTTTGGCAAAAGATAGAGAACACTTGAAACTCAGCATAACGTTTATTGGATAAACGTTAAAACAACAAATGACAATCTTTTGTCTCAAGGCAGAGCCTCACAAAGTACTGTAACTACGCAACCATTCCTCGCTCTCTCGTTCCTTCTCTGACCTTTTCTTGTACTCTGAGCACCCACAAGTGAAACCCAGCGTCACTTCTCTCTCTGACCACGTGACACTTGCACCTCTTAAAGAAAGGTGAAGGACTTTGTATCAAATATCATATTTTTCTCCTCGATGTACGGCATTTCTTTCTCAGGACACGTATGGCAGTGGCTGCAACAAAAGGTGCAAATGCCAGAACGGGGGCATCTGCGATCCAATGACAGGGGAGTGCTCGTGTCCGCCGGGGATTCAGGGAGGGAATTGCGAAGATGGTTGTCCTCCAGGTGAGTTCATTCTCCTCCTTATATGCATTTATTTCATAGGAGAGCAAATTTAGTTAATAACTTTAGGTTTTCCAACTTATGCTTTAGGTTCTTTCAGGTTTTAAATGGCTATTTTAGGATTTTATGGGTTCCTACAAAAATATCACTTTAGATCGTAGTATCGCAAGATAATTTTCATTGATATAAGAGCCGCGGTACCCCGTTGGAAGAGTAATGGATTAGCAATCGGAGGGTAGCGAGTTCGAAACTAGGTCCAACCAAAGATCGTCGTATACATGGGGGCTGGTGCACGTTAAATCTGTCGTGGCCTCGAATGTCCTCACGTTGGTGTGGTGTGGAAGTTTGGAGAATGGGGTGACAGCTCAGGTGTTGACCACGTTGTTGACCGTGGTTCAAAATTACGTGATGTTGTCCTCGGATCTTTCCCTAGGGGATTGATCCTGGACCGTCACCAATAGCCTTTTGTGTTGCTCCAGAACGACGTTAATTAATTACCATTACCATTGGTATAATAACAATTTTTAAATAACATACTCGGTTGTAAATAACATTGCGAAATTTGCAATTTGTCACAGATCTAGCGAAATGACTGCCAATTGTGCGATTTTAATTTGATCATTAATTAACAATAACTAAACATAAAACAGGTCCAGAATTTATAGCAGTTAGGGTTGAATTTTTTTTCGAAAGGGGTACGACTGTGGCGAAATATTAATATTGACGTTGAAAACCGAATAAAAATTTCGATTCAACATCTGAAATGGAAGACAGATTAGAATTCTCTATTAGACTGTGTACGTCAAAAAATTCACCTCTATGTGCAGATCTGTTCTTGTGATTGGCGAAACATTATCCCTGTTCCTTTAGCGTTTAGTTTAAACTACACAGTTTTAATTTAGCTCTCGTGTAGTAAAAATGATCGTAAACCGATTCCTGCTGTCAGTTTTAGAAACATCGGTATATTTGTATCGTTTGTGTCAGGCTGGTTTTGTTTTACTCTGTATTGTAGGATCTACAACCCAATTCTGTGTGATTTACTGGTAATCATTACTCACCCGTTTTAGCCCATTTTCATGTCTGTAATCTAAATACTTCACTGATTACTTCTTCCTTTTTAAGGTTAAATGAATTGGCGTGTGACCTGCTAATACGCAAAGTATCAGCCAATGTTTTGTTAGCATATGTGATTAGGAGTGTCATTCGTGTTTGTTAACCATTTTTCTCAAGGTTTGCATTGTGCTTAAGACCTCCGATATTAACTGCACAACAGATGATTATCTCAATAACCGATGCATACCAAATTTTAATAAGATGTGTGGAAGTATCCCATTTCTTTTAAATCGAAATAGGTTGTTGGTTCTCTTCATTATTTGATTTTCCGATCTTTGACATGGAGTCCCTCATGATTAATAAATGTTCGTCAAGGATGACCTTGAAGAATTTTAGTTGTCTTCCAACAGGAATTTTTTGGCATTATTAATTTCAACTATGGGTCGAGTTTTATTTCTGGAAATGAGGATTTTGATTTTAGTAGAATTAAATTTAATACTTTTCTGTTTGGATCCAATTAACGAAAGTGTTTATTGCATTTTGTGTTTTCCTCCAGTTTTCGTCTTGATATTCTTAACACGAGAAGAGAGATATCATACACAAAAGCAAAAATGCTCCCAATAGTGATGTAGTGTTTTGTTCTATAGTTTAAAAGGTTTACGATGGAGCCTTTCTGATTGCATCTGTTAAGTTTTCATTGAATTTCAGTCCCTTCAAATAGATAAGATTTGTCGGTCCTGAAGGAAGCTGCCAGTAAATGTGGTGAAATTCGGTGGATTATCTGCCTCGTGTGGTACCGGCAGGACCGAGGGCCATAGAAGAGTCAAATGCACCTTGTATCAGCATTGTTCCAACAAGACCAGAAAGAGCACGAGGAAAAAGCACTTACTTACTACTACTACTTACTACTTACTTACTACTTAAAAATGCACTTAAACACACAAAAAAAACAAAGTGCAAATAAAAACTAAAAGAAAACATTAGGTGCTCGAAGAATACAACTTAGCACTTTTATAGCTGACTCGCAACTGAGCAGTAATGGCGGAACAGTTCCGGGTCACAACGCCATCTGGTGGTACGTTGGATTGCTACAATCTCCCCCTCTAGCTCTGCCGACATCCCGGCAAAGAGACAGAACTGGAACCACTGCTGCAGAACTCCGGTTCTTGCAGCAGTGGCTCTAGTCTGAGGCTTTTTGAATCTCTGGGCAAAGGAACTGGTCTTTGAAGCAGTTCCCGAAGCACACGAGAGTTCTTGATTTGTGCTCGATCCCAAAGTAGCTTTTGGTGGTCGGCCTCTCTTTCTGAGCAGGACAACTGGAGAAGTGTCAGTGTCTTTGAAGAATGTTAGTGCAGATGTGTGGTACGTCGCTATCGGTTCTGACGGTTTGTCAAGGCTGGAAATGACGTAGGAAGTGGGCGATTTCTGAGTGAGAACTAAGTATGGGCCGTCATGCTTTGACAGGAACTTCGAGGTCTTTTTGTTTTTTGCATTACTAATGGATGCAAAGGGACCCAGACTTTGTCACCAGGAGAATAAAATACTTGTGACCGCTTTATGTCATACTGCCTTTTCCGTTGATCTTGCTTTAATTCTATTCGTTCCCGTATGTCATTTCTAATGGTTGCGAATCTTTTAAGGTAAGGAGTGATTTCAGCAACAAAGTTGTCGTTTTCGACCACAGCCTTGAAATCTTGCACGACATCGTCTGCAGTCCGCAACTCTTCCAAACTGTAGGAAGGCAGGTGTATGGCCCATAGTGTTACAAACGGCCGTGTTCATGGTAAAACGAATAACTGGGAGTTTTGAATGCCAGTTATCATGTTCATCGCCTACAAGGATTGCAAGAAGGGGTTTGAGATCTCTATTCTTCCGTTCCACAGGATTAGCTTGCGGAAAGTAGACTGGTATTAAGTTTTGACTGATGTTGAGGGTAAAGCAAGCTTGTAGGACAGAGCTAATGAACTGTGGTCCATTGTCACGGATGATTCGTCTTGGTATACCATGCCGCATGAAAACTTCTTTGATTAGGCTTGTGGCACAGTCGCGTGCAGTGGCTTGAGCAAGAGGGAAAAGCTCAACCCATCTCGTAGCACAGTCCTCTACAATGAATATCCATTGTTTGCCTGTTTTAGTTTGTGGCAATGGTTCAAACAAGTCTAGAAATTACCTCAAATTTCTGAATAGACAGGGGTCCTCAGCAAACCAGCTGACTTTTGGTTGGTAGCTTTGTAGCGGGTGCATTCAGGACAATATTTTGCGTAGTCGGAGATGAACTTTTTTATGCCAGTCCAACTGTAGCGTCTAGCAATACTCTGGAAGGTTCCTTCTTCCCCATAATTTCCGACCATCGGATCATTATGATGCTTTTGCATGATGGATTCACGCTCAGTAGTCGGAACGACCAGCTGGCCTCTTCCAAATCCGCTCCTGGTACATATCGGCAGAGAACTCCGGTTCATTAAAAATTCACGTTCCGTCCAGTTGGCATATTCTTCAGTTTTCTGGGTGGATTCAAAGCTTTCGATGATTTTTTCAAATCATCTTTAAGCTGGGACTCGCGCATGTCCTTTGAACTTCTTGCAGGCATATCAGCTACAACTACGTTAAAAACCTCGCAGCGGGAAACTTCCTCTGCGCAGACTGGGCGGGAGAGCATGTCGGCAATGACATTCCTTTCCAGGGATGTACTGTACTTTCAGGTTGAAAGACTAATTCGAGTGCCCATCTAGCAAGTCGTCCTATTGGAGACTTAAGGTTGAGAAGCCATCTCAGAGGTTGGTGGTCGGATGCCACAGATACTTCTGTTCCCTCCACGTAGCCACGAAATTTCTTTAGTGCCCACACGACAGCGAGGACTTCTCTCTCCGTCGTGGAATAATTGCGCTCTGCTTGTGTAAGCAATCGGCTGGAATATTCGATAGGGTGTTCATCTGACCCTTCTCCTTGAAGTAAAACTGCTCCAAGGGCATAATTGCTTGCGTCTGTGCGAACAATATATGGTTTTGTCCCATCAGCTTGCTTCAACACGGGAGTTGTTTTGCTGGTTGAATCCCCATTCCCACAGGATTCTCTTCTTTGTGAGATCACTAAGGGATCGTGATATCTCTGCAAAGTTCTGTATGTATCTTCGAAACCAGGAGCACAATTGAAGGAAGGATTGCACTTCCTTAACATTTTTTTGGAGGTGGAATTCTCTGGATAGAGGAGACCTTTTCTGGATCAACTTCGATTTCTTTTTGTGTGATCCAAAATCCCAAATACTTGACATGATAAAAAGCGAAGTGGCATTTCTCTTTGTTTGCTTGAGATTTGAACAGCAACGGACTTTCGAAAACAGCTTGGAGATCTGAGAGGTGTTTCTCTGATGACTCCGATAAAATTATTATATCGTCGAGATAGGTGAGGGTTAGGATGTCCTCAAGACCATTGCGGAAGCAGTCTATCAATCTTTGGAATGTGGCAGGGGCATTTCTTAGACCAAACGGCATTCGTAAGAACCGATATGTTCCAAAGGGACTCACAAAAGCTGTCTTGTCTTGGTTAGCAGGATGAACCTTCACTTGTTAGCCTGCTCGGAGATCAATGGTCGACATGAAAGAAGTAGGTCCTGTCTCATGTAGCAGGTCGTCCATTCATGGAAGTGGATAGGAGTCCGCAACTGTGATTGTATTTAGTTTCCTGTAGTCTATACAGAGACGCACTTTTCCATTGGGTTTCGATATGAGAACCACTGGAGATGCATAGGGAGATTCACACTCCTTCTGCCATGGGCTTGTCAATTTCCTGCTTTAAAATTTCTTTCTTGGCAGGATTCATCCAGTAAGGGGGCCCCACTACTAGGAGATGGTCACCCGTATTAATTCGGTGTTCGATAAAAGGTGCTGTTTCTCCCCATGGTTTGAAGACGGTTTCGAATCTTCCAAGTAGTTCATTCAGGCGTTTACTCTGATCCATTGTCAGCCTTTCTCCTTCTGGCCGTAGCCGACATAGATTGCTGTGACTCGAACTTTCTGCAGTGTTGTGGGAATGTACATGGGAGAATAGTATTTTAGTAGTGTTTGGGAGAACGGGATGGCATAGCCTGTAACTGTCCAAACTTTTTCTGATGTGACTTTTTGTTTAACTGGCAAATTTCACACTGTTTAACAAAATTATTGATATCTTTAATATCCTTCTAATAATATTGAATAAAAATTTAATTTATCATCTTTTTAGTTCCTGGGTGACCAAAATCTTGGTGAGTCTTTTCTATTAATTCCAGTCTTAAGGAAATTGGGAGAATTCTGACAATACCTTTTTTTATTTATAGTCCACAAATTATTAACTTTTTTAAATTTAGGATTGTTCACATTATCCAATTCTTGATAAATTAATTTTTCCTTTGTAGTAAATGACTGAATCGAATAGTGTAATGGGAAATAGTGTTTCTAGAAAGCATATCAGCTTCATAGTTAGAAGAGCCTTTCTTATATTTAATTTCATAGTTAAACATTGAAAGTTTTAAAGACCATCTTAAAAGTCTACCAGTTAAATGCTTTACATTCTTTAGCTAAACAAGAGCAGCATTATCAGTGTGTATTGTGAAGTTACTACTATGAAGGTAATGATAATACTATTTATCAAAAGTATCCACAATCGCCAAACACTCTAACTCAGTGATACCATAGTTTTTCTCGTATGTTCTCAGTTGTCGTGAATGGAAAGCAATGGGATGTTGTGAATCGTCAGGGTGCTCTTGCTTTAACACAGTTCCCACACTTTCTTGGGATGCATCCACGGTACAAATGGCACTTATAATTAGGATTAAACAATGGCAAAACTGGTTTAGAGATTAAAGCATCTTTCGATTTTTTATATGCTGTTTGACAATCCTCACTCCAACGCCATTTTGTTTCTTTTTTAAGCAACTTATTAAGTGACACTCTAGGTTTTGTATAATCTATAATAAACATTAATACTTCCGAGAAAACGTTGCAATTCTTTCACATTTTTAGGGGGATTTAACTTTTGTATGACTTCGATATTACTGGTACTTGGATAAAATTGTCCTTGGGACACTTCACACCCTAAAACTTTTATTACAGTTTGAGCAAATTAACATTTAGACTCTTTTAATTTCATGTTTTCTTTTTACAAATAAAATTTCATTGAGATGCTGAATATGTTCCTTTAAGTTATCGGAAAATACAATGATATCATCAAAATAATTTAACGCATAGTTAACTCGATATTTGTTCAAAATTTGAGAACTCTTTGAAAAATTGCCGGACTGTTTTTCCATCCAAAAGGTAATCTAAGTCATTCATATAATCCTTGTTGACAAGTAAATGCGAGTTTTTCAGCATCCTCATTTTTTAATTTCAACTGACAATATCCAGACGTTAAGTCCAATTTAGAAAAATATTTTGCCTTTGTAAGCTGGTCAAGTAAATAATCAATTCGTGTTGGTCAGGTTCTGAATTAGATTTAGTTATCAGATTAATTTTACGGTAATCCACACAAAATCTACTTTTTATACCTTCATCTTTCTTCATTACCATGGTGACTGATGATGAATAAGGACCATGATAATGTCTGATTATGCCTGCGCGTCTAGCAACTTAGTTACTTGAGTTTGGATTTATTTTCTATCCTGATAACAACGATATGGGCGAAGAGACACTGGTAGCTCAAAAGTCAACATAACCCTCTGAGGTTCAAGTCTAATACACCCTACATCATACCGATCCACAAAAAAAATGTGAGAAAAGGATTTTAACAAGATATCAAAAGTTTCCTCTTCAACGATCTGTGGTATTTTTCCTCCACAGGAAGTTGTGGGTTTGTCTAACTGGGAGATAACATTTCCACGAGTTAGCTTTCTATTTTCCTTATCAAGTCCTCCTTCAGACTCTTGTTCAGAATCACCAGTTACTAGGCTCAAGCTCATGGACATATTTGGTACATTACAAACTAGAAGTGACAATTTAACCATGTTGATAAACATTGCTAATTTAAGTATTTAAATCTAATTCGAACAATTTCATGTGAGATAGAGAAAGAAGACAATAATTAATTCCGGTAGGGATTACAAACATATCAAGAACTTTACACAGTTTACCAATAGTAACTAAGACATGTGCTATTTTGTATACTTTTGTGACTCCAGCAGTTTGTTGTAGTGTAATTCCATTTCTTAATGGTAGGTAGATATTTTAATTAACGTCGACTGGAGCAACACAACGGGCTATTGGCGATGGTCCGGAATTAAACCCGAAGATCCGAGGACAACACCACGTAATTTTGAATCACGGTCCCATTTTTTAATGATTTTAGTTCATACTTTATGTTATTTAGATATTTCTCTGGGATCATTGAAATAGTGGACCCTGGGCCACATACTACAGGTAATTCTATTTTGTCTTTACTAAGATTAGGCTGTCTCAACTGCACTACAATGACGTGTCACGAGTTGGACTGATTTAGTGACCTTTGGGTAACAATAAAATTTTCGGTCTGGTTTTTAACCTGTTCATTCTTATCTCTTATCTATATGGACATGATGACTTTGTTGATCGGGATGATCTCCACCACTCTGACCATTTTGGTGCTTTGAAACCCAATTTTGGGGATAAGACTTATGCTGATAATTTGTGGGGAACTTAGATGTAGGAAAGTTAGATTTATAATTTCTAGCAGACGAGGGATAATTCAAATTAGAAGTGCAATAATTAGGTTTGGAAGAAGTATTGAATGAAAAATTAGATCGGTATGGTCTTTGGGAACTTTGAGTTGAATTTTTGGAAATGATCGGACAGTATTCTTGGGATAATTAGGGTTAGTTTTTACAGGCTCTGGTTTCTTTTTTATAGTTAATTTCAAATTTTCATATTCATCTTTTCAGCCACTTCAAAAGGAGAACACCAATTTGCCCAATTATCAATAAAATGTATGTGTGTATGCTCACCCCACCAAAGTTGCTCACCCCACCAAACACCATAATAAACAAAACTGGCAAATAAGGCAAATAATCCATGCATCAAAAGTTAGAATATCAAGTCACCACAGATTAAAGAAGACCATGGATTAATAGCAAAAAGGAATAAAAGATAGAATAAGCTTGCCCTTATCAGCCAAAATACCGCTAGAAAGCTTAGCAAGTTAAATTCCGCATTTTTTATCATTATTAGGGTAACTTGATTTCATTCCATGGGGCCCCTAAAGCCCCATGTACCGAGTACGGGACTTTCCCCATGAAGGTTGGTCCTTTTTGCCAGGAGCTAGAGTTTTAATTGTCTTTTCAATAAAGTTAAAAATGACATACTGACAGAGAAGTGCGCATGAGCTGCAACTGCATCTGACAGGGAAATAATATTAAAAATCCAAAAATGCGAAACAGTACGATAGCTAAAGAACTAAAAAATGCAATATAGTAAAAAAGCTAAAAAACGGGGAATAAACAATAGTCAAACAGAAATTCTCCGTGTATGCGCGCTAAAACCGCAAGACATAGCATGGGAGTAAAATTTATTGAAACTATTATATTAAATTCATGATTCATAACTGTGACCCGTTGTATTTAAATGTTGGGGCGTTTATAAATGGCATTTGATGGCGGTCTTTATGCAGAATTTAACTTGCTGAGCTTGCTAGCGCTATTTTGGCTGGTATGGGTATGCTTGTTCTATCTTTTATTCCTTTTTGCTGCGTTTTACGGTCCAGTGTTGTGTTTGTTTTTAATGTATGGTGTTTTTCAATCTATGGTGTCCTTTGATATTTTAACTTTTGATGCATGGACTATTTGCCTTATTTTTCACTTTTGTTCATTATGTTGTTTTTTCATTTGTTAGAGTTCATGCATAAAATATTTGTCATTAATGTATCAGTACTATCGAAAATTCCTGTACTCATGGTAGTTTATACATAATGTTTATTTCCTCTCTCACCATTTAAAATGAAACTTTCTTTGTAGGAAAGTATGGTGAAAAATGCGAAAAACAATGTTCCCAACGCTGTCCAAGTGGCCGCTGTAACAAGATTTTTGGTTACTGCGAATGTGATCCTGGATTGTTTGGACCGAAGTGTAACCTTCCGTGCCCCGAGCACACATTTGGTCCCAACTGCAGAAACCAGTGCAAATGCATTAAGGAGCACACTGAGAAGTGCAACTCAAAGGTAAGTTCGATACTCTTGGAACTGTATTTTTATTCCACTGAGACGTGCATTTTTCTATTCTACAAAGGGGATTTTCAGGTGGGTATGTATGCATTTTATGTTACATTTATCAAAGAACTACAGTTGAGTCTCCATATAACGAAGGGCCAAAAGTTCGCTATTTATCAGTAGAATGTTTAACCAGAAAAATATTTTTGTAATAATTTTTTTATTGATCTATATACTTTTTCAAGTAATTACGCATTTATCTTTAAAATTATTTAGGTCTAAAATATATAGTGTTTTGTCATTTAATATATTAAAATAGATATTACGCTGCGTAGATAATGGAAGGATATGTAAATGATTTGCATTGTAGCGTTTTTACAAATCGTGTGCACCAGTAACGTCCCCTGTAAGCAGTATAAAAAGGGAAAACGGAGAGCCGGTTTTAAGTTTTGGAATTGTGCTTCCTCGCTGTCCCCGCGGCATAGGAAGCTAAATTTTGCCTTGTCGAAAAATACTGCAGTCATACGATTTTGAGTCATACTGAGTTTGACAGAGGATGAATTGGGGCTTTCCGCGACTGCAAGTTATCCTACCGAGAAATCGGTGCTCGTGTTGGATGAAATCTAGCCACAATAATACAAATACCGATGGAAGCTGTTGAATGTATGCGTACTTGGCGACACGGGAGTTGAGTCCAGTGGCACCCCTTGCCATAACGCCAGATGACGGACCGGTATGGTGATGCACGAGTCACTCAATCTGTCTTCATTATGCCGCCAGACGCGATGCCCCCCCTTATCATTGTGGTGCTTTAGACAGAATCAAGATTGCGTCTGAAAAGACAATGTCATGCCATTCGTTTGCCCATGCGTGGCGTTCTACGCATCATTGCAGTCGCAGACACTTGTGGTGTAAAGACAAAGGTTGTCGCAGCAATGGGCGCGGAAAAAATTCCCCGCTGCTGCAGACGACGTCGAATCGTACTTGCTGACTCAGGTTATTGTGCAATACACTCTAATTCTTGAGCTAGGGATCTTGATGTCGTACTAAGCTCCGTAATATCCATGCGCACAGGATGTCCGTCCTACGCTCTACTCATTTGCATATCCTTCCGTTGGATGCTTCATTGTTTCTGTCTTACTCTTTCTCTCTTCTTCACGAATCTTAACTACAGCCTTAATCGTAGGCAGATTTTTTTAAATTTTCATCATGAAGCGGCCAACAGGGAATCTGCGTTTTACACAGTATTTGTCATTTTAAATTCATCTAATTATTCTTTTTGAATCGTCGTATTCTTTTTCAAATCGCTATAATGTAATGTGATTATTCCTTCACCGTTCACAGTGGTGTTTGAGGAGAGTATGGGCATCGTTCAGCAATCGCTGCTCATAAGTAGAAAACACCTCCTTGTGTTGTTTGGATCAAGTCTCCTCCCCTGAAGACACTCTGACTTCAACATTTTCGTTTTCAACTTTTTAATTTATTATTTCCCTCTTTATGCTTTGTCTGGATGCTTTAGCGCACATACACATTTCGGAGATAGTGGTGATTGACTCTACAGCAATAACGGAGGGCAGTACATCAGGGAAGAAGCCCTGGTGGTCATTTCATTGAGCCCTGATTGTATCATGCGGTATGCACGCATATGTTTAAGATCAGAAATTGTTCATTTGCCTGCCGATAGAAAAAAATGACGAAAAAGGATTTTCTGGAATTTCTTGGAGAAAAATTCAATGATTGTTGGCAGCAGAGAGACTTCGTTTATAGAAATTAGTTTGGATTAAAGTATGATTCTGTTTTATGTTTAATACCTTATATTTCAAGGTTCCGATTAAAAATAAAAACTTGCTGTATAGAAGTTCGCTATGTAGAGACTCAACAGACTTCAAAAATTATAAAGGTAAGTGAAGTCTAGAGAAATAAAATCCCTAAGTTATCGATACATTGGAACTTCTAAAAATATTCATAAATTTCTCTTAGGGTCATTCTAATTAATGTGTAGAAATCTGTCGCCCCTTTTCCACTTATCACTATCAGGTAAGTAAATAGTTGAATTTACGTCGCACAAGGAGCAAGTGCGGGTAGTATAGTACGGACCTAGTATAGTCCGGGATCAATCATCACTGTTAAAAAACATTCCTATTTTCTACACTTTTTGTCCGAAATTTGAAATTACAGAGATGCAGAACAGACTGAATTTTAGAAATGTGCCAACTTTATTAATGAATATTCCCTCTGTCCGAAAATAAGTGTCACTAGTAACACTGGAATTTTGTTGTCATATTTGTAAAAAAAGATGGGAAAGAGAATCGTCAATTAAAATATTTATTTTACATGGTTAAATATTACGTTTTAAGCAGTGTTTGATTTTTAATATAGCCTTCAGTATTTATTATTAATGTTACTTGGAAAGCAATTTTCTCGTTTCAGTTTTTCCTTCTAAATATAGCGGAAGGCATTACTTCCAGATGACATTATTACACTTTCCATACATGTTTAGATACATGTTTAGACATTTTCCATACATGTTTAGAAAATAGTTTCCAAATTTTCTATATTTCCAGCGGGTGCACTTTGAAATGTTCCTCTTTTTCGATTTTTTTACCAGTCTTTCTTAATAAAAAAGACGATCGAGATTGTCCTATACCTCTAACAAATGTTTTAACTGGTACAGTTCACTTCAAAATTTAATGAAACCTATTTACATTCGAAAAAATATGCAAACGTGACACTTATTTTGGGTCAGAGAGAGTAATTTTTTATTTCATTAATTTTTCGTTGATTTTCATTCAAAAAATTTAATTTTTATAAAATGCTCATTTGGATCATTCCATGCAAAATGAGCAAATTGGTTGTTGCTGACATATCACCGACTTTAATGAAAATCAGTTTTATATAGGTCATATGTAGTAATGAGCAACTGCAAAATATTACGTTTCTGAAATTTATATTTTGTTAATTATTGACATTTAAAGGTTCAAGGTCACACAAATTTAGATTTTTTTTCGCTCTTAAAATGGCCTGTTTACGATCCTATATTCAATTATGACTCAAATTTAAAATTTTCATATGGTTATATTCTTCAGAAAAAGGTCTCTTAGAAGAAATCATAATATAATTTAATAGCCGTCTCTGCTGAATCAGAGATCAATAAAAATAAAAATTTTGCCAATTTGCTACAAATTTCAAATTGCCCTGGTATCTAGAAATGGAAAGACAATATTAAAAATTATTCTTAATGAAGATCTTTATATAACAAATAACGTGGCGTAGTTTAGTTATTGTATTTTTATTCCATAGTAAAGAAAAAATGTTTAAAATATAAAATTATGGTAAAATGCGATTTTTTAATTCTTTAAAATATACATTTAAATGTGCAGGAAAGCTCCGAAAGCATCAAGACTTTTCAACGTTATAGACTAAGATGTCTATTATACAGGGTGAGTCTAAATTGTTTTTACAAAATAAGAGGGGTGATAGTACCCATCCAGACGAGCAATAATTACCATGGAACATAGGGTCGCATTCCACTCTGAGAGGCAGAAAAGAGTAAAATTAGAATTTCAACATGAACTTACAATAGTGTTGGGAAAGCGAATAAACGATACCAAAAGTTGCACAATCTGATTCATTGTTCAGAGAAAAACTCACAGCAAGTGATCAAAGTGTCGTTACACAGTTCACACCGGCAAAGGAATGACTGGCGTACCCTCTCGAAGATTCCTGGTGTTGTGTTAATTTTGTCTGCGGCAACACCGATTCTCGCTACGAGATCTTCAGCCGAGTCCACAGGCGTCTGGTACACTAAAGATTTCATGTGCCCCCAGAAGAAAAAGTCCAGTGGGTTGAGGTCGGTGAGCGAATAGGCCAAGCCACAGGTCCGCCACGTCCGATCCATCGTGCGGGATATGTGGGATATGTGGCATTCAAGAAGCGTCGAACCGTGCTGGAAAAGTGTGCTGGTACAAAACGACGTCAGAGGCGATGACTTGTTCATGCTCGACGCGTTTCGACTTTACTCTTTTCTGCCTCTCATAGTGGAATGCGACCCTATGTTCCATGGTAATTATTGCTCGTCTGGATGGGTACTACCACCCCTCTTATTTTGTAAAAACAATTTAGACTCACCCTGTATGTACTGAAGTTTTCATTTTTGTATTTTGCTTATTTTTGCCCCAGGAATATTTTTAACTACACTGCTGGCCACCCAAATTGCAACACCAAGAAAGACAAGAGATATCACAACAAAATTTATTTTGTAGATAACATGTTGACCAAGTATCAAATGATTAAATTTATAGACTTCTGTGAAGTGTGGTTCCTGCCAAAATCAGTAGCCAGAGTAGCCGCCATTGTTGGAGATCACCGCTGCCACACGCCTCGGCATTGATTCAAAGAGACTTTGGATGTGTTCTTGGGGTACAGCAGACCAAGCAGCTTCCACACGTTGCCAAAGGTGATCTGGTGTGGCAGCTGGGGATGTATTCTGGGTCAATCGTTGAGCAACCATGGACCACATGTTTTCTATCGGTGAAAGATCCGGAGAGCGAGCTGGCCAGGGAAGCAATTCAATCTGGCGATTGACGAAGAACCCTTGGACAATGCGTGCCACGTGTGGTCGCGCATTATCCTGTTGAAATATGGCTGTGGGCAAGCCCTGAAGGTAAGGAAGGACAACTGGCTCCAACACCTCGGAGATGTAGCGCTGGCTGTTTAAAGTACCGGCAATGCGTACTAGAGGAGTGCGAGAGTGATATCCAATACCGCCCCATACCATAATACCAGGTGCAGGACCAGTGTGGCGGTGCATAACGCAGCTGTTCAGCATCCTCTCTCCACGGTGTCTCCAGACTCGAATCCGACCATCGTGGTGTTGCAGACAGAAGCGTGACTCGTCAGTAAAGACAATTTCATTCCATTCTGCCGTCCACATCCTTCTTTCATCGCACCATTGGCGGCGGAAACGTCTGTGGTTCTGCGTCAAGGGTAGACGAAGCAATGGACGTCTTGCGGACAGACCACTCTGCTGTAAACGGCGTCGAATGGTACGCGCAGACACTGGATGATGCGGTACAGACTGAATGTGCTGTGCTATGGTTCGTGATGTGGCTGAGTGATCCGTCACTGCCATACGCACAATATGCCTGTCATCACGTGAAGTGGTGCACTGAGGTGGATGCGATCGAACACGTCGGTCCGTCGTACCCTCCTGCATCCAACGATCACATATCCGCATTACAGTTGTTTGGTTTCGTCCAACACGACTACCGATTTCCCTGAAAGATAATCCACAATCTCGGTAGGCCACTATCCTTCCTCTGTCGAACTCGGATACTTGATCAAAAGATGATCGCTGTTTTCTACGAGGCACAATTGATCGTTTTTTTTTGAAAAAACCACAAGAAAAACACAATTGCCGTACTTGAAATCGTCGAAATCTCCAAGCCTTAAATAGCGCTTTGAAGTGGCGCCACTGGCGCGCGTGATGTGCGTCTGCGCTGAAATTCTAATCATTTGCATATCTCACCTCCGCTAATGCATGTTGTAAATTTCATATTATTTGCATGCTTCCTTCAGGGTGTTGCATTTACGGTGGCCAGCAGTGTAGATGTGTGTGTGTGTAAATCTGACTTTTTTTATCGCAACTGAAGATTTCTATTGATAATTTGCTGTTTGGATTTTATAATTTACTTCTTAAGTTAAAAATAATTTGGTATTTCATTGATCATTTGGGTTTCATTGTTTTATTTCACTGTTGTCATTTGAAACTCGCAAATGCATAGAATGGGAAGGGAATGTTATTATTGGCGATAATA